>PVIW01001632.1:191836-278382 GCA_004026585.1 Noctilio leporinus | reverse complement strand
GGGGGACAGAGGGGAGCAAAAAGGGGATGGATGTAATACAACAACAATAAAATTAATAAAAAAATAAAATAAAAACCCAACTTTTCCTTTATACTAACCGTAACAAACTAAAATTAAACAGAAAACAGTATCTGAGACTATAAAATGCAAGAAATAAATTTAACCAGAAAGGTATAAAACTTAGGTGACGAAAACTGTAACATACTCTTGGACATAAAACAAGACTTACATGAACAGATGAGAAACCTTATTAAAGAACAAAATAAAATATAATGAATGTACTTTCTAATAAAATCCTTGATTAAAGATATATAAAAAATGACATACAAGGATTTATGAAAAAATTCAAAAGGACTAGAGACACTTCCCCTACCACATTGCAAAACATACTACAAAACTGCCCTAATATTATCACTACTACTACTGTTATTAGCAGTTAATGCTTCCTTAAAGTTTATTAGGTTCTAGGCACCCTCCAAGCCCTTTACATATAATTTAATCCCTACAGTGATAATATGAAATCTGTATTTTTATTATCTCTACGTTAGAGATGAGGACACTGAAATACTGAGAGGTTGAATATTTTGATCGAGATAAATAAATTATCTATTGAATGGCCAATCTTTACCAAGTCTATTCTAGGTGCTGGAAACAGCAATGGGAAAGACAGATGAGGCTCTTACCTTCATGAAACCTATCTCTCAGTGTAAGAAGACAGATAATAGCAAGAAAATAGATAATTTCAGAGTAATTAAGATGCCAAAAAGAGAGTACAACTGGGTGATATAAAAGAAACAAACTAGAAGGGGGGACTACCTTTTATCAATGTCTAAGAAGCCATCTCTGAAAAAATTCAGTTGAACATCGAGCTAAGAAGATGGCAACCATGTAATAAGGCTGGAAGAATATTACAGACAGGCAGAAGAGAAAAAGCCACCAGCTGGGACCGAATCAGAATGTTCAAGGAACAGAAAGGCCAGCAAGACTGGAGTACAGGAAACAAGTACAGGACAATAAATGGGTGTTTACAACAGGGGCCCAGGTACATTCAGTCAAGTGGTATATGTAATGACCTAGAAAACTGTCCCAGAGATATTATGCAGAAATAGCCCATAGATCAACATATGTGACATAATTCCATTTTAAAAAAATGAGATTGGTAAACTATGGTATCAGAATTTTAAAATCCTAAATCTGGTCCTGGAAAAAAATCCACTTTGCTTCCTCCTGCTCCAAGCAAATGTCTTCCTGCATACTGTGCTCCTACTCCTTTCTCTAATTCATTCCCTGCCAGCATTTCAGCTCACTTCAGCCCATTTTGTTTACTTACCTGGAAACATGAACAGCATTACAATTCTAAGAGCATAGGGGAGAACATCTTATGACTGAAAAAACAACTAAAAAGACTAGTTTTAAAATGACCGTATCAGTTCTAATTGTATTTGAATAGTCAGGTGGCACTTAATCTACTTAAAAACCAGAAATTGCATTATTATGTACCAAATATATTCAGTTGCCTATGACACTAGCAAATATGTGAATGAATTATTCTTACCTCTACTTTTGTTCGATAGAGAACAAGTCTTTTAAGGCCACATAATTTGGCAATGTGGTTGAAAGCTTGAGGTGGTAGTTTATCACAGGATGAGAGATTTAACTCCTGTAGATTTGGACACATCTCAGAAATAATCTCCAAGCAAGTTTCATTTAGGAAGTGGCTGCAAGATAATTCAAGGCGCACTAATTCGGATCCACAAACCTTCAGGAACCTGTGAACATAATAATCACATTTAGGTTTTTTCTGTTAATTTTGTAAAACTAGAAGTATTTTTTTGCAAATACTTTGGAATTATATAAACTCTAAGCAGCAGACATCTTCAGAAGAATGCATTTCTATTAGGGAAAATGTAAAACTTGCTTCACTTAAATACTCATTTACTACATACTGAAACAGGCATGGTTAAGCTAAAAGAAATCAACCTGAGAAGATAAAATGAACTCCTCATAAAAAAATCAGCTAATGCTAAGTGGAAAATTAAGAAAGCAGAACACATGTTTTTCCAATGTACATAAAATTCATACCTAAGTTAGTAGAGCCAAAAAACAAAACATAACAACACTCTATAAACACTCGGAAGACATTTCCCCCTAAACAGTACCCATTCAATACTGGATAATTTACTTTGCATGTGGTACACAAAGTGACAGATTTAATTAAATGACCTCAAAAGAAATCAAACTAGCCTCCTTGCAAATCAGTATATTTCTGGGTTGGCTTAACTGTACTGTTGTCATATGTTCCTTGTAACTGTTACCATTTAGCAGTTAGAATGATGTTGATATTACTACAAGATATTCAATTGCAGCTACACATGAAATATAGAGAAGTAATTCAATATGGAAGACATAAAATTCCTTCTCAGAATAAAAATAACAATATCTATCTTAGTTACATTACAAACGGGGGGAAACAATCCCACCCATAATCATCACCTGAAAATAATCATAATCTGAAAGTAAATGTGAGTCTAGGAGTATTTGAATCCATGAAACTATCAACTAAGTAAACTGAACCTTAAACAACTGCACCAATCATCCCTGTCTGGGTCTTTTGACATCTCTTGCCTATCTCAGGGTTACATCAGTAATATACTATTAGTTTATGGCATATTTTTTCCTGAATGATTCAATTAGCTTACATAATACACATAGAAAATAAAATCAACTAAATTAATCACTGAAGTAATTAAAGGAAGTAACACTGGACTTCTAAGTCCAAAGTTGGACTGTTTGCCTATTTCACTACTTCCTAGCACATAACTTTGGAAAAGGCACTAACCCAAGTCTCAGCATTTCCTTGCCTGTAAAAGGCAGAGTAGAATTATATAACAGCACTCAACACACTATCACATGGTTTTGAATATGAAACAATATGTGAAAGCAGTTTGAAAAGATCAAAGCAACCTACAAACACTAAAATAAAAGTTAAAATCTTGGCCAACTCACAAACAATAAAAAATACAGTTGCTACAAATTGACTTTAAATATTGCAAATAACGTTGCAGTCCACACACCTTATTTACACTTGAACACCCATTTATTCTTAATCCCTTGCAAAACGTGTCTGCTCTCCCTAAATTCAGCCTTTCCTCTAAAAGGCAAATTCAATGGCCGTTCTTTTCAGTCTTTGCATTGACTTCCTGTGGCATTTCAGACAATTGCCCACCTCTTAAAATTCTGCAACATCTCTCAAGCTACTCTCTCCTGGATTTCCTCCCACTTGCCTGACTACTATTTACTCTCCTAGTTGTATAAACTAAATTGCGGCTTGTATCAAGCACATTCATTCATTCATTCATTCAACAAATATTTATTGAGCTCCTACTACCACCTAGTACTACTCTAGGCCCTGGGGAGTGAGGAATGGACAAAACAAAGTTTCCACTTTCATGGAACTTATGTATATTTTGGTAGAAGAGGTAGACTATAAACAAATAAATGAGTAAAATAAGTAATAGAGTGAAAGGTGCCAAGGAGGAAATAAAAGACAGGAAAGGTGATAGGAGATACTGCCGTGGGTGGATAGGATGGTCAGAGAAGCCTCATTGAGAAGGTGAGTTAAGGAAGTAAGGGGGTAAGCGAAACAGGTATCTGGCAAAGGGAGGGGCAAACACAAAGACTCAGGGGCAGGATAATACGTGGAGTGAGCAAATGTGAGGAGGATAATGCAGGTGGCACAAAGTAAGGGGGAGATGAAGAGTAGATCAGAGAGGTAATAAGGGGCAGTTCATACCTTGTGTGTTCTATAAAGCTTTTGGCTTTTATTTTTATTTATTTTTAAAGATTTTATTTACTATTTTCAGAGAGAGGGGAAGGGAGTGAGGCAGAGAGGGAGAGAGACATCAATGTATGGTTGCCTTTCACGTGCCTCCAGCTATGGACCTGGCTGGAGACCTGGTTTGCAACCTGGTTATGTGCCCTGACTGGGGAATCGAACCAGCAACTGTTGGGTTCGCAGGCCGGCGCCTTATCCACTCTGCTACCAGCCAGGGCTTAGCTTTTATTTTGAGGGGGATGGGATTCTCAATCATAGGAGGAATTTTGCAGGATGACACAACCTGCTTATATTTCAACACAATCACTCTGGCTTCTCTGGGCATAAAAAAACTTAAGGAAATAGGGGTAAAACAGAGGGACCATCATGACATCACTATAATATTTAGAGAAGGATAGTGCACTGGATCCAGGTGATAGCACTGAATATAGTTTTTATTATTGAGATTCCACATCTATTTCAAAGGTAGACAATGTTCAAAATCTGTACAGAAGGTATCCAGCCATGTAATATGAAGAATAGAAACATTTATTCAAGAAGAGACAAGATACAACAAACACTAGACATAGGACAATGATGTCTCAGTCCCCTTCAAGGGAGGCATCTTGGGACCTCACACACATCTCCCAATCACTATCAGCTGCCCCATCGTATTCCTGAATATCATGGACAGTCTGAAATCTCCTTTCAAGGGTGATTTTAGTTTTGGGAAAAGCCAGGAGGCATAGGGCACCCAATCTGGACTGTAGAGGGGCTGAGCCACTCGGGTGACTTGATGTTTCACCAAAACACTCTGCACAAGACATGATGTATGAGCAGGTATGCTGTCATGATGAACCTACCGCACACCAGTTGCCCGTAGCTTCAGCCTTCTGAATCATTCCAATAGTTTCATAGAGGAATGTTCAAGCTTAACCCAAAATTTGATACAGATTCATTGCTCTACTTGCTCAGTCATTTTGAATGCAACAGCCACATGGTACATATGCTTAGTCAACAAGATCTGCCACCCCCACTGACTAGTTCAGTGAAGTCAACATTGTTCACGCATGTGCATTCCAGTCTATCTGCTTGGTTGCCAAGTTACATCAACATTGACCTCACATAAACCATTCTCGTTAGGTTAACAATAATTGGACTTCAGTTATACAGACAGACCTCGTATACTAAATTAAGATATACCTTCTATATACTGAATTGAACTCTGGCTCAGCTATTTCTCAACAACTATCTAATTTATTCTTAACCATAATTTCCTTACTAATTTGTTTATATTGAGTTTTATAAACTGTCTAAATCCTTTGGCAATTGAAACAGATTCTTGGTGTACTCAGTACTCAGCACAATATCAGTCACGTGAAAAACATTTGATGAGTGCTTTTTGAATGAGTCTTCAAATTATGAAAATTCACTTGAAGAAATGAAGTTCCCACTGTTCTGGAACAAAGTTCAATGGACTCAGGGTATTCTTTTCCTTAATAAGGTCAAACTATTCCCAAAGAGTATGACAAAATTAACATTTTTACCTTACTTTGAGTATACATAGTAGTTATGGGTAGTTCTTCATTATTCATAAGCTAGCAATTTAGAAGGAACTGGACAAAGTTTCAGAGAACTGAAGATACCCTGTTTTGATTTCATACTTCTGAAATTAACTGCAGATCAAAGTTAAATGAGTTTATTAACTCTCCTAAAATTAAAATGTTTAAGCACCTTATCTCTTAAAGATCTTCATTATTTGACAAAGCACTTTGTTTTATAATTCTTTTTCATTTTGGACTTGGGATACTTTAACATTCCTCTTCTCCTCACTCTTATTACTGAACCTTTCCCCTCTACAGAATTTACAAAGTGACATCAAGTCAATCACCAGCAAGCCAACAGTTAACAGACTGAAAACTTCCCAGACTGATTTAACGAATGACAGAATTTGAAGGACAGTAAAGATAATGACCATGTCTATACTGCTTCTGAGCAGACACTATCCCTATATTCTTTCTTCTTAAACTTACAAGATTTATATTACCTTCTTTTTCATAACATGTTCATTCCAAGGAGGCAGAAGCAGAAGACCCAATTGGCTGAATACAACTCTCGTTTCCTTCCTTAATGCTGCTCACATCACTTCTATTTTAATGCATAATTACATAATACTTTTGTCTTGATCATGTATTTATTCATCTCAATTGTGTTATTGGTCTTCCTTATTTCCTACAGCCTATTCATTCCATATTATGAATTCTCATAAAGTACTTCTTGATATTTTAAGTATTATGAGAAGATCTAAATTCAGACAAACAATCCTAAACTAGGTCTCCTGCTATGAGAAAAGGAGTCTCTGGAGAGAGAAATAAATTGCTTATCCTTATGAGGTGAATTAATTTGTCCAGGGTAATATAAGTAAATAAGAAGTAATTTACTAAATGGTAACTTGCACCCTAAAATAATTAACATCACATGAATGAATGATTTAATCTGAGTTTATTCATCACAAAATAAAAGGCACTAATCCTCACAATAAGGGGAGAATTAGATATAAATAAGTATCCATCACTGTGATTCCTAATCTTATGTTTTGCTAGCTGAAACTGAATTTTATAAAACAGTGTATTTAAGATCAGTTTTAATCCCAAATAACTTGGGACATTATTTATTACATCTGGTCCAAAATAAGGCCATTAAAAACAAAACTTCCTGCTTAACTCTGTATGATGCTATCCAGCAACTGTAGAGGGAAGTCTATAAACTGTCTCTAATCTCTGGGTATTGACAATCTAAAAGAGACAACTATATGAAGTACAGGCAAGCAATAAACTAATTTATGAATAGGCAATAAGCTCTTTATCCCATATAACTATAACTGTGTCAAAATATCTATTAAAGTTCTTGAATCTAGAAAACTTCCAAGAATATTTGGGTTGAGGGCTAAAAAATCTCCACATAACTAAGGTAGAGATCAAAGTGATTTGTTTGGGTAACTATCTAAAGAAAAATAGTAGTGGAAAAATAAACCCAAGGCTCTTTGAACAGCAGAATGGTATAATTAAGGAACAGCAAGACTTTAGGGAACTGTATTATAAAAGAGAAGACTAGATGTGATTTTAATGAGTCATAATATGCATGAGCAGTAGTTGAAGTTGCAAATCACAAATCTGCAGATAAAATAGAATTTTAAAACTGATTAAAATTTTTAAATTCTTGTTACTCCAATTTAACTTATTTCCTTGCTATTTTAAACAATATAAATTCCTAAAAAATTATTTAAAATCCAGTTAAACAGTTCCAACTTGTGAGAATAAGGTTTTTAGGCAACAAAAATAAACTGCATCAAACTTCTCCCAAAGACTTACTCAAAAAAGTAGCTCATCATCATTGGTCTCTAGTTTAAAAATGTGCTTTTTTTTTGACTTTAAAGTATTATAAATAAGTCTTCTTCACAGTAATGAGCACAAATAGATCATACTTATTCATAGATTATTATTCATTAATAATCAAGACATGAATATTTATTGTTTATTCTGGGAAAGCTGCCTACAAGCCATAATGGCTGTCAATTCAGCAGTCAAGTCAGGGGGCCAACAGCAATCAGGAGGCAAACTCCAGTATCTCCCACCTCCCAAAAATTCTTTCCCTGTTATTTAAACCTTTTCTTTTCTTAATAGGAACAATGGCTATGCTTAAAGGAACGCTATAAGGATTTATGGTTTCACTGGCTAAAAACTACAGTAAAATAGTAATTAAAAAAACTTCATGTATGTGTACTTCTGTGATTATTCAAACAGTCCTACAGCAACTAACATGGCTGAATGAAAATGAAATAGAAATTGCTGGTGAGAAAGTAGACTGGACATTTAACCTTGCAAAAGATCTTTATTCATTATGAGTCTAGAATTTAAAAAATAGCATTGCTAAGTTTCCTCCTCACAACTTTTATTTCTGCTCATGAACCAGAATGAGTTACACAGAGCTTTAAAAATTGATTTGCTATTACCTTTACATTTTACTCATTATATCATTATTACAGGTAATATATTGCCAAAGAAGCTGGACTTCAGCCATTTACTACTGATGCTTCCTTTAATGCCTATATTCATTAATTGCTATCCTGTTATTTTATTTGTAAAAACGTAAGAAAGATACATTTATTTTTATTTTTGTTGTAGCCTGAAGGCAGGAACTATGTTATACATCTCTTTATATGGTCAACAACACTCACTAAAATGCCTTTACACATAAAGGGTTGAAAACAAACAATAAATTCCTAATAGTGGGAAGCATTAAGGAAAGAACTAGGAGGGCAATAAAAATATCAGAAAGGTCTTATATGTAAAATAATACTGACACCAATTATTCTATTTGCTCTCGGTTTGTCCCAATTTATAATCCAGGGTGTATGCTTTAAATAACCACAGTCACTGTTAGTTTCAATTCTTGATCTCATTCGCAGAGGGGACAACTTTTGAATGAAGTGTGAGTTGGGCAAGAGGAAGTAGGAGGAACTAAACCTGCTCCACTAGACAGTTGTCAAATGTCCAGCAATTTTTAAAACTTCACCAGAATCACAATGCTAAGGGAAATGCTTTTTTTCACTATAGATAGCCTTTCTTAAGCAAATTTACATAATGAAAAGGAATTTTGCATACATAGCATATTATAAAATCCTTAGACTCCTTCACAGATAATACTGCAATATTTTATTGAAGAACCCCTTCCCTTTGCTCCACGTCTGGCAGAAAAGAAAGGCAGTGCATCCATGGTTTCAACTGTGCTACGTAAGCCACTGTCTGCTTGTGTTTTCCTTACTTGATTGCATAAACTGGAAATATTAGCATTTTGAAAAATTTTTACTATTTCAAATGCTATTATTTCCTCTAAGTCTAGGGCTATTAAATATTTATTTTCTGGAACTGCATGTTTATTTTTATAATATAAGTTGAGGGGAAAAAAGGCTCGATATACACATTTCTAACTTACAAACCATTGCTCAAGAATGTAGCCACTAGGGAGTGTGTGTAGGGGGAGTTGAAATTCATTTTTAACTTCCAAAAACAGGATAGAAGGTTATTCATTAACCAAAAATAATCGGTAATTTTCCCAAAGTTCCTACTCTTTTATTATTTAACTTAATGAAATGATGGGGGTAGAGTGAGACTAACCATCACCAAGGCTAAGAGAACAGCATCTGTTTGCATCATAAGAAAAATTACTATGGCAATACTAAATGAATATGCACTTGTGCAAGCTTTCCCATCTTCAGCAGGTGACATTTAATAGTAAGGAAACTAAATGCTTAAATAGAAAGGAGCAGAAACACCTGGGCAGGTCTGCAAGTGTGGTCGTCTACTTAGCATGCAATTGCATTTTCAACATAATTAGTTTAAATGTGCTTCTAAATTTGGGTGATGTATTGCATATGTAATTAAGATTTAATTAAAAATGCTCTATAATAAATTGTTTTCCATTTCTGGCAAATCACATTAGAGAGGTAGATTTTGATTTGAAAATAGTTTTTTAAATGTGTTAATCATCTGTGCTGAAAATATGAGAAAGAGAAAAAGGAGCTCTGTTGAAAGTTACTTGGGATCTTAAAAATATGAAGTAAAGGGCACATAGTTTCCCTTCATATTATCATGAAGTTTAGCTCAAAAGGATGGTGCAGCTCATTCACTTTTATAAGCGAAAGCACTCCGAACAAGATGATGCACAAAATGTATTTCCTCTGTATTTCTGTAAGTACACAGTATATGATTTCAAACTTTACTACAGAAACTACTACAAAACAAGTATAGCCTGCTGTTGAAATAACCTTAACAAGCTTGGTACCAACCTGCTAAATCCTGCAACGGAGATGAAGCCCCTATTGCCAGTCCAAGATAAATTGAGCCACTGGACAAGTGTGCAGCGCGTCTGCAGAAACTCCAGTGAGGTGTCGTTTAGTTTGGCCCAGTAAGGCTGCAGATTGAGATGGATGTACTGGAGAGGATCATAGCAATGCTGGTTCAGCAGTCTGCAGGTCTGTGCTAATCTACACAGGTCTGGTAGTGTAAGATGATTCAGAATCAGTTGAATGAGCTACATAAAACAGAGAAACCAAGATCATCAAAGCTGAAAAACAGAACAACAGTATCATATAATTCATCACCCTTCTTTCCCATACTAAGAAAAAAAATCAATGTTCAAGCAAATTATCCAAAGAAGAAACCATACCTACTAAAAGACTATTACATTTCAAAATTGCTCCAATTATACTCAGCTCATGTTGACTAATATTTTTTACAGTGCAGATGTATTTTAGTAATCTTTTGAATAATACAATTTTTCACAGATTCAATATTTACTACCCATCAAACACTGGTGACAGAGAGAAGAGTTCCCACTTTTAAAGTTTTCTGAGTCCAGTGGGGACTGGTGAGCACAATGGCATGTCTTAATAGCTTTGAGAGAGAGAGGCACAGACTGCTACTAGAACCTAACCCAGGACACGGATCTAACAGCGGGGTGAAAGAGGCCTTGTGTCAGGAAGGCTCAGCTTTAAAGGGAGGGAGACAAAGTAGGTGAAAGGAAAGAGGTTACGGGCAGCCTCAAAGAGCCGCTGGAATTAATTTTGAAAGCAATGAAGAGCCTTGAAGGGATTTAAACGGTAGAGTGGCATGATCCAATTTGTGTTTTAGACAGATTATTGCGGGAGGTCCTCCTGGAGGCAGGGAGGCAGGAAAGGAGAGCAGCCAGGGGGCTACTGCAGAATTCTAGAAGAGAAAACAGGAGCCAGCTTCAGGAAGCTAGAAACCATGATGGGGGGGGGGGGGGAGAGGGAGAGAGGGAGAGAGGGAGAGAGGGGGAGAGAGAGAGACGGAGAGAGACAGAGAGACAGAGAGAGACAGAGAGAGACAGAGAGAGATATCAAAAAGATTCTCTGAAAGAGTTTCCTTGGGCTAGTCCAAAATTTCTTTTTAAAGGGTGAACAGTTGTGGTCCTCTAAACTAATATTCAAAGAACTACTGCTAAATAACCTTCATATCGAAGGTTCCATCAACCTGGCTAACATTGTTTGCCCTACCATGGAGAAGACCTGAGGCTCCATCCTACTCAACTTAGAGCTGTTAACTGTGCCTCTTCCACATGAATGGCTGGTCTGGGTTCAAGCTCCACAATTTCCTAAATCCTCCCAAACAAGCAACAGCTGGCCTCAGTGAGCCCTCCCCGCCCATACCTCTTGCTAAGTGGCCCCAGACATGGCACTGGCAGCAGTAAGCCTAGATTCCCAACCTGGCTTCACCTGGGTTCTCCAAGCCTAGCACATGTAGATCCACCTCAGATTGCTTTAACCTAGAGAGGGTGGTCCTGGGCAAAACAAAGAAGGGGGCTAACTTGGCCTGCACCACCTGGGAAACGCCAGGGCCTGCACACCTAGTGGACAGCTATAAACAATGTGGGAACACCACCACCCTACCCAGGCACAGCTGATACTCCATGCATGGCAGAGGTTGGTGGTCAGTGGTCCCAGCCACTCCTTGTAGCTGACTGGCCTGGGTAAATCCCTCCCATCGATTTGCCAACAGCAACCAAGCCTCAACTACAAGAGGAGGGTATACCCAGCTCGTACAAAGGGCACACCTCGAATAGCCAGCTTGGGTGGTAGGGGAGGCTGTGCCACTGGACCCCACAGGATACCTACTACATTAGGTCAGACTACCAAGATAAGGGGGTTACAGCAGCTCTACCTAGTATATAAAAACAAATGCAGGGAGGCTGCCAAAATAAGGAGAAAAAGAAATCTGCCCAAATAAAAGAACAGATCAAAAATCCAGAAAAAGAACTAAACAAAATGGAAATAAGCAATCTATCAGATGCTGAGTTCAAAACACTGGTTATAAGGATGCTCAGGGAACTTAATGACGACCTTAACAGTATAAAAAAGATCCAGTCAGAAACAAAGGATACACTAGTAGAAATTAAAAACAGCTTACAGGGAAACAATAGTAGAGAGGAGGCAAATTAATGGTTTGGAACATAAGGAAGCAAAACACAACCAATGAGAACAAGTGAAAAAAGAATAAACAAAAGAGGATAGTGTAAGCAGCCTCTGGGACAACTTTAAATGTACCAACATCTGGATCATAGGGGTGCAAGAAAAAGAGATAGAGCAAGATATTGGAAATCAATTTGAAAAAATAATGAAAGAAATTTCCCTAATATGGCAAAGGAAATAGACATGCAAGTCCAGGAAGCACAGAATCCCACACAAGATGGATGCAAAGAGGCCCACTCTAAGACACATCAAAATTAAAATTTCAAAGGTTAAAGATAAATAGAGAATCTTAAAGCCTGCAAGAGAAAAGCAATTAGTTGCCTACAGGGGCATTCCCATAAGATCAGTGGATTTCTCAAAGGAAACTATGCAGATAAGAAGGAACTGGCAAGAAGTATTCAAGGTGATGAGAAGCAAGGACCTATAACCTAGATTACTCTATCCAGCAAAGCTATCATTTAGAATGGAAGGGTAGATAAAGTGCTTCCCAGACAAAGTAAAGCTAAGAGAGTTCATCACCACCAAACCATTATTACAGAAAATGGTAAAGGGACTTATTTTAGAAAAAGAAGGTCAAGATCAAGACTGTGAGCATTAAAAAAGCAAGAAATTGACAACTATAAACAACTGAATTAAAAAAAAAAATTCTAAGCAAACAACCAGAACAGGAATAGTATCATAGCTATGGAGATCACTTGGAGGCTTATCAGCTGGGATGGAGAAGAGGGAGAAAGGCAGAAAGGTTTAGGGATCAATAAGCTTAATTAGCAGGAACAAAATAGACAGGGGATGTTAAGAGTATAAGAAAGGGTGAAGCCAAAGAACTCCCATCACAAATCATGGACATGAACTAAGGGGGGATTGCGAAAGGGAAAGGAGGTATTAGGTGGAGAGGGGCATGGAGGGGATCTAAGGGGGAAAAGTTAGGACAACTTCAATAGCATAATCAATAAATATAATTAAAAATAATTAAAATCTTTAAAAAGCATTCTTGGCCCTGGCTGGTGGCATAGCGGATAAGGCGCCAGCCTGTGAACCCAAAGGTCACTGGTTCGATTCCCCAGCCAGGACACAGAACCAGGTTGCAAGCCAGGTCTCCAGACAGGTCTATAGCTGGAGGCAGGTGAAAGGCAACTGTACATTGATGTCTCTCTCCCTCTCTGCCTCTCTCCCTTCCCCTCTCTCTAGAAATAATTTTTAAAAAAACAAACAAAAAAAAAAGCATTCTTGAATTCCAGTAATACATCATGAATAATTCTGTTGCATTATCTTTATAAATAATTATATTTACTATATTTGTTTGAAGAAGTAAAATTACAGTTGGCCCTCCATATCTGATCAACCAATCCCAGATCACAATTCTTATTTTTTCATGTTACATTGTTGCTGATATGTACTATGTAGTTAAGTCTTACAATGGTTGACTGTACTGAAAATGTAGACTTTTTTAATTATTATTTCCTAAACAATATAGCATAATAACTATTTGCACAGCATTTACACTGTATCAGGCAAGAGAAGTAACCTAAATTTATTGGTGATATCCAGTCTGATAGGTGTAAGATGATATCTCATTTTGCTTTTAATTTGTGTTTTTCTCATGATTAGCGACAAGGATGAAGAAAAGAGAACCCTCATACAGTGGTGGTGGGAGTGCAGACTGGTGCAGCTACTGTGGTAAACAGCATGGAAGTTCCACGAAAAGTTAAAAATGGATCTACCTGATGACTCAGTGATTCCACTGAGTCATACTTCTGGGTATACATGAAAGAAACCCATAATATAAATTCAAAAGAATATATGAACCCCTATGTTCACTGCAGCTTTATTTACAATAGCCAAAATATGGAAGCAACCCAAGTGTCCCTGAATAGATAAGTGGACAAAAAACTGATGTTACAATAATGCTAAATGGATCAATACAACAAGAATATATAACCCTTGTAAACAGTTACGGATCCAATGTATGAGCACCAAAATAGATTAAGAAAATCTTGATGGACACAAAAGAGAGATTGATGGTAATAGTCATATTAGGGGATTTTAACACCCCACTGACATTAAAGGATAGATCTTCCAGAGAGAAAATCAACATGGTGGACTTAAATGACAAACTAGATCAGATGGATTTAAGTGATATATTCAGAACATTTTACCCCAAAATACCAGAATATACATTCTTTTCAAGTGCACATGGAACATTTTCTAGGACAGATCACATATTAAGACATAAAACAAGTCTTGATAAATTTTAAAAATGGAAATCATATCAAGCATTTTCTCTGACCATAAGGGTATGAAACTAGAAATCAATCACAAGAAACAAAAACTGAAAAACACACAAACACATGGAAGCTAAATAACATGCTACTAAACAATAAGTGAGTTAATAATAAGATAACGAAATAAAAAATACTTTGAAACAAATGAAAATGAAAATGCAACAACCCAAAATCTATGGGATACAGCAAAAATCGAAAAACAGTCCTAAGAGAGAAAGTCATATGGTGAAATCTAAAGAACAATATAAATAAACAAACAAAACAGAAATAAGACATACAGAGACCAGACTGATAGCTGCCTGAGGAGGTTGGACTAGGTGAAAAAGATGAAGGGATTGAGAAGTACAAATTGGTATTTATAAAAAATAGCCATGGAGATGTAAAGTACAGCATAGGGAATATAGTCAATAATATAATAACAATGTGTATGGTGCCAGGTGGATGACTAAGATACCAGAGAAGTCCCTTTGTAAAGCATACGTTTGTCTAACTTCTATGCTGTACACCTGAACTAATGCAAAATAATTGAAAAATTAAAGAAAAGCAAATGTCAGGGGGAAAAGTAATCTAGAGATAATTGTAAGTATATGGGGGCTATATGCAAACATTATATCATTTTATATAAGGGACTTGAACATCTGGGGATTCTGATATGGTGGGCTGGGCTAGAGGCTGGAACAATCCCCAGGGACACAGTGGTTTGTAGTTTCCTTCTTACGTACCATGGTAATAAACTGGCTTCATCAAAAATTAAGAAAAATGTTGACACATTTTTAATATTCTTTTACACTATAAAAGAACTGAAATAATATAGATTTGTTTCTTAAGTGTTTGAAACTATGAGCCACCTAAGCTCAGAACAGAACCGTAAGTATTTGTGAAATGAATTAAAAATTGGTTGTTTTAACTGTAGTGTTAAAAGTAATTTCAGTAGAATTTTTTAAGCAGTTAGTGCGAAGCACTATTAAAAGTTAAATATATTCCTGTATCAGAGGGTAAATGATTTACTTTTTCCAGATCATTTGTAATTTAAATAATGCCCAGCAATTTCTGGCATTGTTCCAAACAAAAGTCACCAATATTAAAAGATGTATACTATTTGAAAAGACTCCATGATAATATTACATTTTAAGCAAATAACAGAATAGAAAAAGAATAATGAAAAGTCACTGAGACTATACACTGACATGTGAAAAAACACTTTTGGATTTTGATTAAATAAAAGATAACATGTTTCAGGCCTATAAGACAACATCCATTAATCATTACTCATCTAGCATCTAGTGTCTATCAAAACGTGACTTTATATTGGAGTATGCTAGCATAAACTACTATTTGATACCGCAGTGAATACAGGACATGATGTGTTGGGAAGGATTCCCAAAACACAATTTATCTGCCCTCAAACCTACTCTACTCATAATACAATTATTTTCAACTATAAAGACATTACATCACATTAGGTAGTATGATTCCTCCATCTTTATTCTTTCTTAGGATCACTGTTGCTATATTGTCTTTTGTGATTCCATATATATTTTTAAATATTTGTTCTAGCTCTGTGAAATATGTCATTGGAATCTTGATAGAAATTGCTTTGCATCTATAAATTGCTTTGGGTAGTATGGACATTTCAATGATACTATTTCTTTCTATCCATGAACACAGTATGTACTTCCACTTATTTGTATCTTCTTCAATTTCTTTCTTCAGTGTCTTGTAATTTTCTGAGTATGGTCTTTTACATCCTTGGTTAGGTTTATTCCTAGGTAGTTTATTCTTTTTGTAGCAATTGTGAATGAGATTGTTTTCCTAATTTCCTTTTCTGTTAGTTCACTATTGGCATATAAAAATGCAACTGATTTCTGGATACTAATTTTGTAGCCTTCAACGTTGCTGAATTAATTTATCAGTTCTAATTAATTTCTTGGTGGAATATTTGGAGTTCTCTATGTAGAGTATCATGTCATGCAAATAATGACAGTTTTACTTCTTCCTTTCCAATTTTGATGCCTTTTTATTCCTTCTTCTGGTCTAATTGCTGTGGCTAGGGGTTCCAGTACTATGTTAAGTAAGAGGGGTAAAAATGGACATCCCTGTCTTGTTCCCAATCTTAAGGGAAACACAGTTTTTGCTTGTTGAGTATGATGCTGGCAGTGGGTTTGTCATATACAGCCTTTATTATGTTTAATATGAAACTATACGATAAGGCCAGAGTAATCAAAACAGCATAGTTCTAGCATAAAAACAGAAACATAAATCAATGGAATAGAATAGAGAGCCCAAAAATAAGCCCACACATTTATAGTCAATTAATATTCAACAGAGAGCCCTGGCTGGTGGCACAGCACATAAGGCGCCGACCTGCGAACCCAAAGGTCATTGGTTCGATTCCCAACCAGGGCACATACCCAGGTTGCAAACCAGGTCTCCAGCCAGGTCTGTGACTGGAGGCAGGTGAAAGGCAACCATACATTAATGTTTCTCTCCCTCTCTGCCTCTCTCCCTGCCCTTCTCTCTGAAATAATGAATAAAAAATTAAAAAAAAAAAAATTCAACAGAGAAAGCAAGCACATAAATGGGCTAAAGATAGTTTATGCAATAAATGACACTGGGCAAATTGGACAGATGTGTGCAGAAAAAGTAAACTAAACCACCTTCTTACATGACTCACAGGAATAAATTCAAAATAGATCAAAGACTTAAATGTTAAACCTCAAGCCATAAAAACTATAGAAGAAAACACAGGCACCAAATCTCAGACATTGCTCGTAGCAATATTTTATCGGATATATCTCCCCAGGCAAGGGAAACAAAAAATAAACAAACAAACAAACAAGAGCACATCAAACTAAAAAGTTTTTGCAGAGCAAAGGGAAATATCAACAAAATTGGAGAACATATTCATTGGGGCTAATATCCAAAATTTATAAAGAACTTAAAAAACTCAACACCAAAAAAACAAAACAACCCAATTAAAAAGTGGGAAAAGGTCCTGAATAGACACCTACCCAAACAGGGCATACAGATGGCTAATAGGCATATGCAAAGATATTCTACATCACTAATCATCAGAAAAATACAAATTAAAACCACAATGAGATACTGTCTCACACCTGTCAGAAAATATATCATCAATAAATCAACTAGTGGTGAAGATGTGGAGAAAAAGGAACCCTTTTGCACTGTTGTGGGAATGCAGACTGGTGCAGCCACTGTAGAAAGCAGTTTGGAGATACCTCAAAGCATTAAATGGATCTGCCCTTCCATCCAGCCATCCCACTTCTGCAAATATATCTGAAGAAACCCAAAACACTTAATTTGAAAAATCATAATAAGCACCCCTACATTCACTGCAACATTATTTACAATTGCCAAGATATGGAAGCAGCCCAAGTGCCCATCAACAGATAAGTGGGTAAAAAACTGTGGCACCTTTACACAACAGAGTACTACTCAGCCAAAAAAAAAAAAAAAAAAAAAAAAAGAATTTTTTACCCTTATCAATAGTATGGATGGACCTAGAGAACATTATGCTAAGTGAAATGAGCCAGTCGGAGAAAGACAAATGCCATATGATTTCACTCATGTGGAATCTAACAAACAAGCACAACTAAACAAGCAAAATAGAGACAGACGCAGGATGACTGCTAGTGGGGAGGTGAGAGGGTGAGGGACTGAGCACAAAGGAAAAAGGACTCATGGACATGGACTACAGTGTGGTGACTGCTGCGGGGAGGGGCTATAAGGAGACAAAATGGTAATGGGGAAAAATACAGTAAGGATTAAAGTTAAAAATAAAAAAAATAAAATGCAAGAATTTAAAAAATTTTTAATTCTATATCAAATAAATAATAAAAACATACCACTTATATTTAAATTATTTTTTCTCTTGAAATAATTTTGCATTACTTTTAAATAATTTGGGTAACTTTTGAAAAAATTTCTTTTTTTACTTGCTGTGAGATCATTCAGCGTTTTGCAGCCTTAACGCTTCACACGTGGTACATGCTTTCATCATGGCTAGATAATATCCTCCAGGACTACCAATTCTGTCTCCTGGTTTCTTCTTCATGACTTTGTTGTATTGACTAAACCCCTTGCATGTTTTGGAAGCTTTCCCTCTCTGCTGGCTCCTTCCCTTCAGCATATTAACACACTCAAATCTTTCCTAACCTCAAATGGAAACTTTCCACCTCTGTTGCATTCTCCACCACACCACTCACTTGTCTTTCTCTTTAAAAGGTTAAGTTAGAAGAGACGGACCTACAAGGTCCGTCCCAAAAGTATTGGCTGCACAAACTTTTAATTATACTGACACTGGCTGGAAACTTTTGGGACAGACCTCGTATGATAACTTCATACACTCGCTGATTTTGACATGCCCTTTTTCCAGTGTGACACAAAGGGGTGGGGTGTTTAGTCAGCTGTCACTATAATTCATTATGGGTAACAGTCTTACCCATGTTACAACCCATAATTAATACTATATTATCAGAATTATTTTTTGCTTATACCTCAGAGATTAAGTACTCTTTGTCTCTGCTTCTTCCCCACTCCTTGATGCCTTAACCAAATGTGGTAAGTTTTTCTCATCCCTCATCCTATGGTCATGGTTCCACTGAACTAATAATGGTAAAGGATTGTTAACACCTCTCAGGGACCAAAACCAGTGGGCACTTGTAACTTACTCTCTGCAGTAATGCAGCTGACTATATCCTTTCTATGCTTTCTATACTTTAGCTTCCTACCACTTTGCTTTTAAGACTATCTCACATGTGCTACGTGGCTTTTATGACTTGTTTTCCTCTGTGTGATTCTTAGGTTAGTATTCCCGGAATTCTATCCTTGGCCCTTTACTTACACTTTACATTGGTCATTTTCATCTACCATGGTGCCCCTCCCCTCTCTCAAGTAGCCTCTTTCAAAATGTAAAATGAGACCTTCCACTTAAGTTTCAAACTCAGGTAGCAACTGCCTACCTACTATCCTCAGTCAGACAAGTTCGCTGATGACTCACAGGCACCTCAAAATCAATGTGCCCTTCCCAGCTTCACCCACTGTTTTATAATGGCATGTCCATCCACTGAGTCATTTCAATCAGAAACTTGAAGTCCCTCTGATGTTCTGTTTCACCTCCTCATTAACTAGTTGCCTTTGATTCTAGCTTTTGCATCTCTGGAGTAGTACTGCTCCCATTCACTTCCTTCCCAAAACTTCCAATTCCCAGGGCTTCATCACCTCTTGTCAAATTTCTGCAGCAGCTTCCTAACTGGTGTTGCTGCCTCCCACCCTGATCTCCTTTTGCTCTATTCTTCATTTACCAACGGAGTAAACTAAGGCAGAAATCTCTTTTTGCTATTTCCCCTTTCTAAAATAAATAAAATAAAACCTTCGATGTTTCCCTACATACAAAAGATCAAGTTTACATGATGGCAACATCTGGGCAATTATTCCAATTGTGGGCCAAAGCATGTGCAAAAATGCCTGCACATTATGGATAATTCCTGGAATGCTAGTTATTATTCTTCACTTTCTCTTCCACTCAAAAAAAAAAAAAAAAAAGTCAAGCCTAGGAAGAGAACAAAAGAACACAAGAAAGTGAGTGTAAATTATTATAGGTATAATCCTGGATCTGCTCCATTTTTTTTTTTTTTTTTTTTACTTAACATGAATAATATATTTATAATATCTAAAGTATGTATGACTCTCCCAAATGACTTTGCTATGTCCTGGAGAAACATAACACCCTGAGACGACTGGCTGCAGGGATAAAATGCAAACTTCTCAGTGAACCCACAGCAGAGCAGGCTGTGCACTGCCCTGGCTGGGAGATCCCAATCGTCATCTACGGGAACGGAGTCCTGTAGAGTTCTGCATGGAGGCAGCCCTGAGCCTGTATCCAACTTCATCTATTGCAGCTTCTGCTATCAAACTCTGTTCCAGCCATAGCGCGGTGCAGCAGTTACCAAACAGGTCAATGGTTTCACTTCTTACCTCTATACCTCCCCTTCCCTCTCCCTGAACTTCCTCTCAGCTACTCCTTCAAATGCTATGTGTCAAGCATTTTGTCATGTCTGGATAAAATTCAATAAGCTGTTCAAAATTTGCTGAATTTAAAGTTCTATTCTGTAGTTTTAGGAAGTGGGTAAGAATCAAGGAAGTGATTTAGTTTCCTCCAGATGAAATGCTGTCTCCTGGGAGCCCTGGGGAAGAGCTGTCACTATCCCTCACTCCTCTCTTTCCCCAACTCAACTCTCCCTTCATCTTCCTCCCTCCTCCCTCTAAGGGCCAGGTCTTCTCTGATCTGTGAAGCTTCCTTTCCATAACACAAAACTTGGCCAAGAAAACCCTGGGATGGATCCTGGTCCCATGGCTTATTGACTAAATTATCTTGGATCCTTTAATTCATCTTTAAGTGGCAACTTTAGCTACTTCACAGGCATTGTAAAATGTTGCACAGGTGTTATAGTTACTAATAGGCATCTGTGAGGCTATCTTATTGTTCCATGCAAGTTAAGTTACTTCTGTTAATACAATGAAAACTGAAATACCCATCAACTTGGATGGAATATCATCTGAATTGATTAAAACCTAAGGTTGTAAATTTTTCTTTAAAATTTTTGATTATATTCTTTTTCTAAATTTTTTTTAAAAGATTTTATTTATTATCTTTAGAGAGAGAGGAAGGGAGGGAGGCAGAGAGGGAGAGAGACATCAATGTATGGTTGCCTTTCACCTGTCTGCAGCTATGGATCTAGTTGGAGACCTGGCTTGCAACCTGGTTATGTGTCCTGGCTGAGAATTGAACCAGCAACCTTTGGGTTTGCAGGCTGGCACCTTATCCACTGTGCCACCAGCCAGGGTGATTATATTATTTTTAACCATACACAGCAGTTCTCAGCAGAGGACAGAAACACCAAGCCCCACACTTACCCCACTAGAATGTGCTACTGACATTTGATGCCTAGGAGCCAGAGATGCTAAATATACAACGGAAACACCCCTACAGAGGCACATGGAAAACAAGACTTTACATAAAGGCACTCTGTGCCTGCCGAGACCAAAAATTAGAGCTAGTTAGAATAATAGTTGGTATGGAAAAATAAATGACACTTGGAGAAACTGTGAACTGTTAAATAGAACAAGCATTCCTCTTGCATCTTATTAATCCTCTTATTTTTAATAGCAAATCATTTTTAACTAGCATAAAGTTAAATACATGTTGGCCATATTTACATTGTATAATTATGAATTAAAGTTGAGTATGATTTATTATTGGTTTATGTATTTCAGTTATTGTTAATCAGTGATATAAAAACATGTATTTCGTAGTTCAACCAAAATTATTAAAGTCAATACAAAACCAAAGTGGTGAAATTATGCAACATAATTTTGTCTAGTTTTTCCAAAATCAAAACATATAATACATCAGGTTATGTATACCTTACCAATGCTTCTATTTCTTTGATATTTAGCAAAACAAGTATTACTACCTAAACTTTTAAAAACTAGGGTATTATATCCAATATTGCTACTGAATATATTTGGCTTACCTCACAAGGTAGTTTGTCAAAATATCCATTACTTGGCCCTGCCTTGAGGGCAGTGCTAAGCTTTTTGTTAAGATTGTCCATTCCACAACAATCCTTTTCTTCATAGTCATCTTCTTCTAGATCATTCATATCAATAAGTGAAGTCTTGAGAGAAAGCACTGGCTTGTCCTTCATACCATGTAACACAACTGCATCTAATTCAGTGTAATAATCCAGAAGAGAACTATTTACTTCCAGCCGTATAAGATTTGTGGGAAAATTTATCTGCTTAATACAAGGTTTAAACTGGCGAGCCTGGGAAGCATTCACCTTCGTAGGTCTCTCTGACCAAAGAATCTCCCATCTGCTAAAGAAAGAAACTTCCCTATAATACGGTTTGGAATGAGATTTACTGTTAACTTAAGGCTATGATCCTGTGCCCAATATGTTACAATGTGAGGCAAAGGCATTAAATAAAGTGAAAAAAAAATCAAACACAAGTACTGTTTCTAGGACATGAAAAATAACAAGAACTGAATGCCACAAGTCTTATTATAACACCTGAATATTTTTACTAAATTACTTTTACAACTCCCAAAAAAGTCATTTTGGGCAGATTTCACATTAAAAACTAGAATAGGTCATTAGAGGTATATGAAAGACAACATTCATTGTTTTTGCAAAATTTTCATGACATTGTCTCTTAAAATGCCCTTCTTCTAAATCTGTCATCTTTCAGTCATTCTTGCAACCTCAGTACCTAACAAATATCTAACACATAACAGGAGAATAACATTTTCTCCTATTTCTCCAAAATAAACTCCTTCTTTGCAGCCAAATTAAACATTACTTTCCAGAAAATAAACTTACTTGCACCTATATGTCTTTTCTCATATTGTCTCCCCCTGCTGAAATACCCAACCTACATATTTTCCTATTTTTCAAGGCCCATTTTCATATTCCATTTCTTCATATGTCTTCTTATAGAACAATTTTCCAAATTTATTTTAAGATTCCTCATAACATACCATCATTAGATATATATTATTTTATATATATGTTATATGTAACCATTTCTCTAATACTGCTTCTTAATATATCACAGAAAAAAATTAGGAAAATAGTACAAAATACTCTAATAAACAAGCACCCTTCCTCTACTTCTAATTTAGGTAGCAGAATTTTTTAACAAATATTTTATGTCAAAGACTAAGAATATTTTTAAGTCTTTTGGTATATACAACAATTTTGCCAATAATACATAAAAATAATCACTGAAATAAGTATTTATTTTTAAAAATAATCTCTAATTTCATAGTGAACCATATCTCTGTAAGACCTACTTTATAATTCAATGATTACTAATAATACTTAAAATTTTTTGTACATTTATTAATCCTATAAGGATTTTTCCTTTCAATATATTACCAGTTCATTTCCTTAGATCTATTGAGATCTAAGTAAAAACTGACTAATAGCAACTGTTTAGGAAACTGAAATAAGACAAAAGAATGTGAAACTCAGGGGAGAAATGAGCCCAAACTATAGAAATCATCAAGATACAGGTATACTAATGACCTTTAGTCCAAGACTGGAGCAAGTAGGGCATACACCACCAATCTCGGGAGAACAGAGAAGGGAAGTATGGTAATTTCCACCTTTAGGAATAAAAGTGTAAGGCAGAAGCCCAATGGGGATTTTAGTAAACATACCACTACTCATAACAGTAGGAACCATTTTGCAGTTTCTAGAACATTATAATCATCCCCCATTTGCTAGCTTCACTAATTCCCTACAGAAAATTAGAAATAAAAATGATCAAACATAAGAGCCTGTAAGTATTTGTATTTGGAGACAGCATGAAAATAGAAAAAGAAATTGGTCCCTCTCTAAAACCAATGTTGGGACGCAGGGGAAGACTTCTAAGGAATTGAGCAGATTGTGGCAGGTTCACGGAGGAAAGGAAAGTAGACTGGGCATCTTCCTCTTCCTGTGACAAAGTAGAAAAGCAAACTTGGAATGCCAATCTAGATGTAACAACTGCTCCTAAAGCTTAAATACAAAAACCTTGAGGGTTCTTAACAATGGAATTGAAATGAACACTCTATAAATTTATGCAACTTCATGGATGTAATACAACAACAATAAAAATTAATTTAAAAAAATACGCAATTAAATAGAGCTAACTGTATAGGTACAAGGGAACAAAAGTATTAAACATTTAAAACCATGTTGGTGGGAAAATATATTCCTTATTCTGGACAGTCTAATTCCAGGAATCATGAGGTAAATAATGAAATGCATGAGAAAATTCAAACTCTGGTTTTACTTATTCTTTTCTTGCTACTGCAAAATGACATCAGGTGATGCTGGAGAAACTCATGTTCAAGAAACAAGGGCCACTTAGGACTCTGAAATAACTGCCTACACTGGTTCACAGAATATACATGAGGACTAAACTGGCCTATTGTCAGCTTCAATGAGTTTTTATGAGTCTTAACAGAAACACTGAAAATGTAATATAGAAATAATCTCTGCTGGGTTCTCTGCAATAAATAAATACATGAACATGTTCTTCATGTCTAGCTTGATTTGTAGTATAATGTAAATTTCATTATAAAATCACAAATATAATTTTAAAACATTGATTAAAGGAGAAACATATTATTTAAATAATGTATTAATCAAAATAATAGTCACAAAGATGTAAAGTACAAGATAGGGAGTACAGTCAATAACACTAATAACTGTGTGGGATGCTAGGTGGAAATTAGAAATACCAGGGGAAAAGTTTGTAAAGTATGTAACTGTTGAACCACTATGCTGTACATCTGAATCTAATATAAAATAATATTGAGTGTAAACTCTAATTGAAAAATAAAATTAAGTAAAAAATAATATATTAGCCCTTTCTACCTTGTAAGACAGACAAAGTCAAAATCATGCTTTGACTTTATTTAACATTAAAAAAATTGATTCAGAGGTTTCTGAATTTAAGTGAATTTTTGTTTAAAATTCCATGATAGAACTAGAATATATTATTTCAAAGTTAGAAAGAAAAAGGTGTCTATTTTGGCAAACAAGAATGTGACAATATCTACTGATTCTAGAAAATGAAAGCTGGAATCTTAAAAACTGGTGAGGACAAAGAGCAAATGTGAACAAATGTGCATACATGCACAGAGATACACACATACACTTTTCTATGAGAAAGCAGCAACTTTTTAAATCCTCTAGATTCAGGGTAGTGTTAAACTGCTTTAAGTCATGGCCTTTGTAGTCTGTACATTTATGTACTATATATGCTCACACAAAGTATTTATATACTGGACAAATCTGCCAAACTCTAATGTTCTATGAAAGTATTTTAAATCTATAGTATCATACGTGCAAAATTCAGCTTGGAATTCCTTTCATGCTCTGCTTTGGTCTACATTAGGAACACTTAATTCTAGGATGATAATCAACAGGACTCCCTCCACCAGCACACTTATTTCTCCTTGTGTTGGCTGTACTAAATGCCTACTATGTGTCTAGCGATTGGAAACAGAAAGAAGCCACTCTATGCAACTGTTGACCCACTGAGAAAGTCTAGAGCTCAATGAAAGCAGCAGATAGGTAAGAAAGGAGAGATGTTATCAATGGGAACTCAAGAAAGCAAGTTTTCTAATGCATTCATTCAGGTTGGAAGCCAGGCACATAAATGCAAAGTTTTCCTATAACCAAAATTTCTCCTGGTTAGTAAGCACATCTAGTAGCCAGCACCAAGAAAGTTCTTTTACCAACACTCTTCTATTTTACCACGTGAAAGGGAAGGGAGAGAACAGGAAAGTGACAAGAATAAAGGAAAAGTATTCTGATGGATGTACCTACTCACTTCCCTGCCTCACAGCCCACATCTAATTAAAACTAACAAACTTGCATCTGCTTTAACAAAACTCAACCAGCCAAAGGGTCTGGTCAATTCTAACTTAAATGGCCAAGTCATGCTTGCTGGCCCACAAAATCAAGAGCACCAGACCATGACCAATTCATGAAAGTATTGCTTAATTAGGCAACTTTTCTGGCAACAAATTTTCTCCAAGACAGCCACTTTCTTTTCTCCTTGCTTTCTTAACTTGTTGGCTGGCAATTTTATTAAAAAAGCTAACACACAGTTAAACACAGGTTAACTCATGTAGCAAACTAAATCCATCTATTCATTCACTTCAATGAACATGATTAAAATGCTTTTTTTTTTAAGTTTTTATTTATTATTTTCAGAGAGAGGGGTAAGGAGAGAGGCAGAGAGGGAGAAAGACATCAATGTATGGTTGCCTTTCTCCTGCCTCCAGCTGTGGATCTGACTGGAGACCTGGCTTGCAACCTGGTTATATGCCCTGTCTGGGGAATCAAACCAGTGATCTTTGGATTTTCAGGCCGGCACCTTATCCACTGTGCCACTAGCCAGGGCTAAAATGCTTTTAACACTCAGAAAATCAAAAGCAAAACCCAGAAGAGATCCATACCACTAAGTTTAGCCCCAAATAACTTTATTCAAGTGTTTTTAATATGACCTGTTTGTCACTTTCTTCCTCCTCCTCTGTATCTTTCTTTCAATGTGTAACCCTGTGCTAGCCCATTTTCTGAGGGTGGAGGGAGGGTTTTGTTTGGAGAGGGAGGGTAGTGAGCAGCACAGGCAAAGATGAAATTGTAACCCTGTGCTAGCCTCTTACCCAAGCACCCATTATGATCTTATCTTCAGGACTAGACAAGGCAAGAACTCAGAAGACTGAGATCTTTCAGAACTACCTGTACCTTTTCACTCCTTGAACAAAGAAATAGTGAAAGGTTCCTTTCAATTCTGAATGATCTGGACCGTAAGACCATTTTCTGCAAACAAATTCCTAATTACTCCAATAGACATTCTCATTTGCTAACTCCTAGGGTGGGCATAAAACCATGTGCTCAATTAACAATAGGCAGTATAGTCCAGTGCTTCCCAAACAATAGCATGTGATGAAGGTTTCCATGGCTACATGTAAAAAATAAGGTATATATATGCACATATACACATGCAAAATTGCCAGCCATTCTTATTTTGGGATTCTGATCATGCTGACTTCTCAGTATAAACTGAGGTTTTAATATGAGATGACAGTGATAATAAATCATGTTGGTATTTCATTTGTTTGCCTTCTTAATGTGTATTTAGCAAAGTAAATAATCTGACAATCTTGTATCAGTATCCTAATTTTTATTTTCATTACTATTAAGTTCGCTAATTTACTGTAGCTGATTTTTCCTCCCTGTGCTCCACTTAGATATACTAGATGGTTGCTGCACTAAGGACTCTATCTGCAGCCTTATTCTGAGAATGAGCTCTTCATCCAGAGTGTGGTCTGGGCCTGAAAGATTTCCATGCCCATAGCCAAGGCAAACAGGGGCAGGAGTGTATGAGCCCCTCTCTCTAGCAACTAGGTCCCCAGGCAGACTGGGACTGCACACAGGAAGCTGCATCCTGGCCTGACCTTCCCTTCCCCAAAGCACTTTTCCCACTCTCACACAGATCTCCCAGGAGCATCTCTGGGCCAATGCCCAGACACACAAGGACAGCCTTCCCAAGGTCTGCTTCTGGGGAGCTGGACCCTATGGAATCCCAAAGTCTGAAAGCCACTACTCTGGAACTTAAGAATAGCATTCCTCAGCTAGTAGCCCTCCAATAGTTCGTTTTCTACACTCTTGGACTTGCACTTCTTCAAACAGCAAGACCTCAGCTCCCAATTTCATCTTTGCCTGTGCTGCTCACTACCTTCCCTCTCCAAACAAAACCCTCCCTTCACCCTCAGGTCTAAGTCACTTCCTTGAGAAACACTCCACTGAGCCCCCTAAATTAGGTTCTTCCCTCCACCAACACATGTTAAGCAGCACAGCGGTCAGGTGGCAGCTGACCCTGCTCCACTGCTCCTCCGCTGGCAGCTGGGGTCCTACAGTTTAACAGGGGCCAACAAACTGCTCTGGGACTAGAACAAACTCAAAAGGGCGGGGATTTTTGTCTATTTTGTTCATTGTTCACTGTTGGATCCCCAATACCTAGAACAATGCTTAGCACATGGTAATACACAAATATTTAATTATAAGTTAATAATGATATAAGGGTAAAAAAAGTGATAACAGCAACGAGTAACGGAAAATAGGCAAACAATATGATCAGATAGCTGGAGAAGAAAACATATAAAGATATTCACCTCAAAGATAATAAAAATAATTTTAACTTGAAAGTAGCATGAGATAACAATTTTTACTTACCAAATTGACAAAAATATTAAAATGTATTAACACACTCTATAGGTGGGGCTTTGGCAAAACATGTGTGCACATGCATTGCTATTAGAAATATAAATAGGCAGAGTCTCTTTGAAGGGAGAGTTGACACTATATGGAAATTACACATGCACAGACTCTTGGTCCAGCAATCTTGTGAATTTATTCCAAGTGTGAAATGACTTATGACAAGGTTACTGTTTCAACATTTATAACAGCAAAAGTATGGAAATAACTAAGTATTCATTAATAGGGGTGTGGTTAGTATGTTGGGGTACATATACACTGCATTACTTACTTGCAAATGTAGAAAAAGAATGAATAAGCACTCTTCACTTACATGATAAGATTCAGTACATACTACTAAATGAAACAAGGCATGAATAGTGTGCTTATATTGTGTATAAAGAAAATCAGAATATATTTGTATACATAAACTAGAAAAATACAAAGGAGGCAGATGAAAGTGTTTTGTTTTTGTTTTTAGGGAGGGAAAGATGGATCCTAGGCACATGGAGAACAGAGTACCTGTGGGACTGCATTATGCACTTTTTAAATTATTAAAAGGTGACTATACTAGTCAAATAACTACATGTTTAAAAATCAGCAGGCTGAACTACAAAAACAAGAAAGAGAGAGAAAGAGAGAGGCACTGCTATGCAAATTAGTGATGTAAATAAATAGGCTTTTAGGGAGAATGCATGTATTGCTTAAAGTACATTTATTTTTTAATGAATATGCTTGTTATAAAAATATTCACCTAACATTAAAGTTAATCCCCTAAGGTCCTCCTAAAACTATGTAAGAGCAATAACATGATGCCTATTTGAAAATATGTTAGAAATCGGATTTCCTCTTAACTTCTCAGATTTGCCCATGTCACAATTAGTTCAAATCATTCTTTTTGATTATGGTATATTCTCGGACACAGAAATTACACAATCTATGAATATTATGGTGTGAGGTGCTATAGGTATGAAGAATGTATTAAATCATATGTGTCACTATCAGAAAAACTAAGAAAAATCAAATTTGTTTAAATTAAGAGAATGCTTCTAATAAAAAAACTAAAAGCCCTGCAATATTAAAACAATCAAAACCTTTCTGGCATATAACATGATTATTAAAAAATGAGTCTTACCTTACTTCAGCTGGTGGACTCGGGGAATAGGGATTTGCAGAACAAGCTAGAATTCTAATAACTGCTCCAGGATGATAGGTTTCCAGAACATGAACAGCTGTAGGGTACACCTGTTGTTCAAATGCAAGTTCCACATAGTCTTGGCTCTGAAAATTAGGCGGTGTCCTCTTGAATGGCAAAGACGCACTAGGACACTGATCCCACCATGTTCCATAAGTTCGAAACACAGCTGTCTGAGTGAAATCACCAGAACTTGGGAATACATTAGGTACACCTGCCAAGTTCCACATGGTATAGGACATACTATTTTCACTTCCATAATGGGAACTAAAATCCACTACTTCTTTGGCATACTGGACCACCTCTGCATTCAGAGGGGAAGTCCGGCTGTTTGATTCTATAGTTCTATGGCTGTTCATCATTTCTCCTCGTGTAGCTGTCCTGGCTCGGCGCCGAAGGCATAGATAATAAAACATGGTCAGAACTGTTAACATAGGGAAGACTGGTGACATCTAGGTGTGAATTATGAAGCTTCAAAAGGTCAGGTGTCCTCTGTAAGATTCATGAACTCTCTGAAGGATGTTCTAAAAAAATTGAATGACTTGATAAAGTAAAATAATTTAAATAAGCAGAAAAATGCATGAAAATAAGGTAATAAATAGGCTTTGCGCCGAATGTAATTTTCCAGCATGAAACAAAAAACAAGATTCACTGTACATGTGCATCTTTGGTATAATCTCTGTAATATATTTTTAAGAAATCTAAATATTTAAAATGTGTACAACATTGTGCTATATCAGAAGCAAAACTAATATTATAAAACAATGGAAGATGTATGACCCCCAAAAACCCAATTTTATACAAAATTACAACTCCTTCAAGAAACAGTAAGTCCTTTTAAAATTAAAATTATTTAAAACATATGGTAAGCCACTAAAATACTGCTGTAAATCCAAGACTCTTAGGCATTTTATAATTTTGCTTTTTAACAAATGATTCCCTATTGTTAATTATTCATTATGTCCAAATATGCTATGTACAGATCACACTATGGGTATAGTTTTCTGGAGCTGACAGTTAATTCAGACCAACTACATTAATTGCCTTACACATCACAGGTCACCAGACAGTGTTTAGTTTATAACTCAGCATTACTTGTTAGGGCAGTCCATGGCTGCTGGCATCTGGTGGGCTGCCAGCTTCTCTTAGAAATCACTCACCCCCAGAAAGAAAGGTCACAGGCTACGCAAAAGTTGGCACTCATCCACGTGGCTTAAAAATTGCGTGCTCATTTCAGGTACAAAGTTGATATGTGACATTCTTTTACCTGTAAGGTAAGAATTTGAGAAAACATTTTAATTGCCAACATAGGAAGTCAACTATCCCAAAAGATTTATCATAGACACACAGAGAACTTTCCAACTGAACAGGCCACTGTTTTCTGAATTTGTGGACTATTATGAATAACCAATATATTTTGTTAATTTTATGGAAGGATGTATAAAAATATAGTATTGAACCCTTTCTATACAGAGGTTATAAACCTAGAGCTTATGAGTCAAACTACACCAACAGACATTATATTGGCACTAAACAGTATTTTTAAAAACTTGGACAAGTTTGCAACTTTTAATAATCAAGAGGACCTTAGTTAAAAGAGGCCTGAGCTCATACTTATTTTTGTGCCTATGAAGTCTCAAGCTTAACTTCGCCTAAGTAAAAGAAGAGGAATATTCATATACCAACTTTTCTTTAGTAATATAGCCTTTCAAAACTGTAGCATTAAGATTATAAAGCATTATAATTTATAATAACACCTCAGTAGGTTTATTCTCTGGTACCTGCTGGTCCCACTTTTGTATCTGATATATAAACTAGCTCCACAAGGGTCTACATAGGACTAAGTTTCTTGAAAAAAGGGAATCTAGTCAAATATCTTCATTTTTCAAAGTACTCAGCACACAGTTAACACAAAATATTTGATATTTTGAAAGGTGATAAACAAAAAATGGATGTATCTAAAATAATTAAAAATTACCTAACGACATCCTTTCTCTCAATCAATCCCAGCCAGACCCAAACACACTGAAATGCTGAACAAAATGTAACAAGTAAAACAGCAGATTAACAGATGAGCTTAAAACAAGTAGAAAAAGCTAATGTGGCTCATGGAACCAGTTACAAGCCCTAATGGTAGAATTTCTACCACCAGTTCAGAAATGTTATTTCAAGCCATAGATCACAGTTAGAAATACCTTCATAAAACCAAAACTCAGGAAAGATCACCCTATCCATGAAACCAGGCACATGAAAACAGCTCACCGGGAAGCCCAAAAAGATATGACATCAACTTAAGCAATGGGGGAAGGTCACTAGAGTAAAATCAGAACCCTTTTAAGCATGTACCGTGCAGCAGAATGTGACCCTAAATTCATACTGCCTTCATGGTTTAGCATCCATACTACATCCCCAAGTCAAAAAGTTTAAAAAAAAATAGTCCTGAACCTATAAAATCTTAGAACCTATTAGGGGCAGATGGGAAACCTCTTTGCAAGGATGCTTCCACAACACAGGACGGAGATTAAAACCTTTCTAAAGATGCATCACAACAAAAACTTACAAGCCACAAGAGAAAAATGAACCACAATGAGAGACAGTCAGTAAGTAGAATCACTAAATGGAAGAACTTGTAACCTAAGAACAAGAAGGAAAACAATCCGAACAAGACTTTTCCTGGAATAACAAAGCATTTGTGAAAATAACTAAGGGGTTTCCACAGCATATGTTTCTAGGGCTGATGTATCATGAATCAGATTCAGAATAAATCAGATTCACCTCAGGACATATTACACCAAGTGCTAAAGTACAGGTCATATTACAAATGTGGGAAAAGTAATTAGCTAGTATCACTTGCTTATGCAAGCATTTCATCTACCACAAGTATAAATCTGTCAAGGAAAAAAAATATTTTTTCAGCTGCACAAATCTTAATTATCTCATACCAAAATTTCAAATGGTATAATAGCTCTTTCTTTCACCATATATATATATATATATATATATATATAAATATATAATACATATATATATATATGTGTGTATATATATATATGTATAATATATATATATATATATTTATATATATATATATTTATATATATGTTTAATTTCAAAATGGGCCCCAGGTAAATTAAGAAACATAATTTGCCAAAGTTACTCGGTCTCTCTCTTAAAAGAATGAAATAAATTAAAATGATAAAAATGAAACTTAGGAAGTAAACAACAATGTTTAAGTATCCAACTCAACTGACTGAATGGAAGACTGGATGTTTTATTCCTGGAAATCTTCAAGAGAAGGAGAGAATATTATCTGCCAAGGTGGATGGATGAATTTGACTGTATAATCTTTGGACACCACTTCTCACTCTACAGTCTGCAAATTGCTTCAGGAAAACATATTTGTCAATGACACCTCAGACAAGGGTTTGATCTCCAACATATATAAAGAACTAATAAGACTCAACACCAGAGAGACAAACAACCCAATTAAAAAATGAGCAAAGGATCTGAACAAACACTTCTCCAAGGAGAACATATAAAGAGCCCATAGGCATATGAAAGAATGCTCAACATCACTAGCCATCAGAGAGATGCAAATTAAAACCACATTGACATACCACCTCACACCTTTCAGAATGGCCATCATTAACAAATCAACCAACAACAAGTGCTGGCGAGGATACGGGGAAAAGGGAACCCTAGTGCACTAGTGGGAATGCACTAGTGGGAATTCCTAGTGGGAATGCAGACTGGTACAGCCACTATGGAAGATGGTATGGAATTTACTCAAAAAAACTAAGAATAGAACTGCCTTATGACCCAGTGATTCCACTGCTTGGGTTATACCTGAAGAACCCTAAAACACCAATTCAGAAGAACCCATGCGCCCCTATGTTCATAGAAGCACTATTCACAATAGTCAAATGCTGGAAACAGCCTAAGTGCCCATCAGTGGATGAATGGATCAGAAAACTGTGGTACATTTACATAATGGAGTTCTATGCAGCACAAAGAAAGAAGGAACTTCTACCAATTGCCATAGCATGGATGGAACTGGCGAGTATCATGTTGAGTGAAATAAGCCAGGCGGCAAAAGTTAAATACCATTTGTTTTCACTTAATACAGGAGACAAACAAAATAAGCAAACAGGCACAAAGAAACAAGAGACACAAGAAGAAAGAAACACACAACAGAATGATGGTGACTAAGGGAGAGGGGAAGAAGGGGGAAAGTGGGGGAAGGATTCAGTTGAGGAGCACGTGTGAAGGACCCACGAACAGGGGGACAACCAGTTGGGGACTGACTGAGGGAGGGGGGCAGGGGAGAGCAATGGGGGAAAAATAATTATTAATACAATAATAATAAATAAAATTCATTATAAAGAAAAAGTTGCTTCAACCAAGCTCTTTTTACTCTCATCATAAACTTCATTTATTAGAAAGTAAAAGTTTTATAAAACAAAAAAATTTGCAAAGTCAGATCTCACCATTCATGTGGTTGATCATACTCTTGGCAGAAATACTGAGACAAATTGTGAAAGTCAAATTCTATTCAATGTACAAACCACAAAATTCATAACTATTTCCCAGCTGGCTCTAACCATCATAGATTATGGGATAATATCAAAAGCAGCAAGAGTGTCACATAGACAATATTATTTTTAGGCTGTGTTAAGTAAAATTTTGCACCGAGGCATTATAAACTGTAAATATACGTATAACATGTTCAAATATCTTCATATCTTCAGTGTACAAGAGAAATGTAAATGGATGCTTTATTTTTTCCAACTATGAATAATCTTTACAGTTAATTTTTGTGAGATAAAAAAATGTCCAAAAAATTTGAAAAAGCTAATGTATTTATTCTTTTACAGCAACACTACTCTGAAAAAATATAATAAAATTTAAAATCCCTTCTAGAAAATTAGGCATAGAAACCAGCCCTGGCTGGTGGCACAGTGGATAAGGTGCCAGCCTGCAAACCCAAAGGTTGCTGGTTCAATTCCCAGTCAGGGCACATAACCAGGTTGCAAGCCAGGTCTCCAGCCAGGTCTGTAGTTGGAGGCAGGTGAAAGACAACCATACACCGGTATTTCTCTCCCTCTCTGCCTCCCTCCCTTCCCCTGAAAAATAATAAATAAAATCTTAAAAAAAAAAAAAAAGAAAAGAAAATACGACAGAAATTTCAAAAGAAAATGTGTAAACCCATTGTTATTAACATCTTTCACCTAAAGACCTTTTTAGTCGATTAGTGTTTTGAAGGCGGGGAAGGACGAAGCCCGTTTCACTTTCCCCTAGGAAATGAAGTGGGGAAGGGGAGTGGAGGCACAGTCTTAGCAACACTGATGCAGATGCCCAACTGCCCAAGCATGGAAGTTGGAAGTGTCTGCACTTCTTTCAAGCTCTGGGGTGATTTGTGATAATGCATGAATATCCTAATGGGCAATAAACCAACATAAAAGATACGATAACTCTATTGTGTATGGGATTCAAAAACAAATTATTTTTCCCATCTGGTGCAAATAAATATTAGTCTGTACACCAAAAGGGTGATAATAAACATATACCTTTTGGGAGACATTTTCCTTTGCAGTTCCTTTAAAATACTTTTTAAAACTCTTGTAACCTATAAAAACGACATATTAATCAAAACATCCTAATTAGGGATAGGGTGTCCTTAATGTTATTAGCTATTTAATCCAATCACTTATTTGCAGTGACCATGAGGTGGAAAATTCTCAATGACACACTAAACTTATATACTAGCATAATCAAGGAAATAAAACAATAGCCATTTTAGGAACCAAGATGATGGAGGAGTACACCAATCTCCTCCCAACACCAATCTGGAATTACAACTTAATTGGGGAGAAATCATCCAGAATAAGCAACAGAACACCAACTGGAGAGAAGTCTTATTACCACAGACAGAACAGAGGAGCTGATTCATCACAACGTGACCAGCAGGAAGTGTGGAGACATGAGAGGCTGGTGGGGCTCCCACGGGCGGCAGCTGAAGGGACAGAGAAACATCTCAGCCACAGGGCTCCACCCGAGAAGTGTGGGATCTAAACCCCCAAATGGGCTTCCCAGCCTACAGCAACACAGCTGAGAGTAAAACAGTACTCAGTTGTGAAAAGCAAAAAGCCACCAGGTTTAGCAGGCTTGACAGAGACCCAGTTCTTAAGGGGACCATGCACAAAAATATAGAGGTACCCACCTACCCTGGGCTCCAGCAGAGAAAGGGCAAAGTGGACTAGAGAAGCCTTGGGGAAAGTTTGGGTCAGTGGTTTTAGGGGGAGAGTTGAAGGAGCAGCCCGTGAGTCCAGTGCTCACCCATCCCCCATACAGCTGGCAGACCACTCTTCTCCAAAGGGCGGGGGTCTGAGGGGAAGCCACAGCCCCACCCATAGGAATTAATCTGCCCCGCCCAGCAGTGCCTAAACCTGACCTCAGATCACAGGTTGATAGGATTAACAACTGAATTCATCTGCCCTGCCCAAAGGTGCCTAAAATTGACCACTGATCACAGACTCATAGAATTAACAACTAAAGGAGACAAAGACAGTGGATCTCTGGTAGTCTTCAACTGACTGACTAGGCCCAGCCTGAGACATGAGCTGACATCACCAAGCACAGACCCAGGAAATAAAAAAAGTGCACCACAGAAGATCACACCACTAAGACCATTCCAAGAAACAGAAACAAACAAGAGTCACCTAAAATGGGGAGACAAATACATAAACCCTCAGCAAATGGAAAGGAGGAATCCCCAGGAAGAGTGCAAAATGAAATAGAGGCAAGCACCCTATCAGACATGGAATTCAAAATAATAATGATAGAGAAGCTCAATGAGCTCAGCGAGTTCAAAGAAAACTACAAACAGCTCCAGGGGAACTATGAAGAACTCCAGGGAAGCTACAAGGAAGTTACTGAGAACTACACCAACATTAAAAAGGACATAGAAACCATCAATAAGAGCCAGGAGGAAATGAAGAATACCATTTCTGAATTGAAGAACACAGTAGAAGGAATCAAAAGCAGGCTAAAGCAGAGGATCAGATCAGCGAGCTGGAGGTCAATGTAGGAAAAAATTCCCAGGCAGTGCAACAAAATGAAAAAAGACTGAAAAACAATGAAGAGGTTTTAAGAGAGCTGCAGGACAACATGAAACGTAATAACATCTGTATCATAGGGATACAAGGAGAAGAGGAGGAGCAAGGCATAGAAAACCTATTTGAAAAGTAATGACAGAAAACTTCACTAACTTGAGGAGAGAAAATGTCATGCAAACTCAGGAAGCACAGAGTCCCAAGGAAGATGAACCCAAACAGGCCCACTCCAAGACACATCATCATTAAAATGACAAATTTCAAAGACAAGGAGAGAATCCTAAAAGCAGCAAGAAAGAAACAGCTAATAACACACAAGGGGGCTCCCATAAGGTTATCAGCTGATTACTTAACAGAAACACAACAAGCCAGAAGGGAATGGCAAAAAATATTTCAAGCAATGAAAAACAAAGGCCTGCAACCAAGAATAGTCTACCCAGCAAGGCTGTTACTCAAAATGGAAGGTGAAATAAGGAGTTTCCCAGACAGAAGAAATCTAAACAAATATATCTCCACCAAACCATCATTGCAAGAGATGCTAAAGGGTCTCCTTTAAGAGGATGAATAAGCCCTGCCTGGTAGCACAATGGGTAAGGTGCCGGCCTAGGAACCCAAAGGTCGCAGGTTCGATTCCCCAGACAGGGCACATAACCAGGTTGCAAGCCAGGTCTCCAGTCAGATCTGTGGCTGGAGGCAGGTGAAAAGCAACCATACATTGATGTCTCTCTCCCTCTCTCCCTTCTCCTCTTCCTAAAAATAATGAAAAAAAATTAAAAAAAAAAAAAAAAAAAGAGGATGAAGAAATAAAGACAGAAACACAGGTACAAAGGTAAATGGATTAAATGCACATAGGGCAGCTGAATGGATAAGAACCAACTTTAACTTATGAATGTTTAAAAGTGATTTTGTTATAAATAGATTTTACTAAATAAGGTACAATTTTGTATATTACTTGTATCAGCATTATTGCAAGTTAAGTTTTCTTAGATTGGAATCATTTCACAATATGGGAAAATCAGGTTACTTGCAATAACTCAGAAAAATCAAATGCAGTTAAGGAAGAAGAAAAGCTTAAGAAAATGTGGATGTATATTACATAGAAGACATGCTATCTTTCTTATTCACTGTTACAAAATATGTCCTTATTTGTGAGTGTGTAATATATAGATTTTGTTAGCAATTTAAGTTTTAAATAGCAACCAACTGGACATGGCTGTGTTGAGTAATCAATCTTTACGTTAGAAAAGATGCTGAGAATGAAGACCAATTTGGATGGAATTTGCAAACTACTAAACTATATGATTCATGTACATAGACAATATATATTCTCATATTAGCATGTTAATTAGATGAGATTCCTTTCAACTAAATCATGGAAATATACATTTCCAGTTATGAAGGCCAACAAACTGGGGATGCTTTCCCCAAACTGGAAAAAAGGAATGAATGCTATAGTAAACTTTATTATTGACCTAATCTCTACCTCAACAGGCTCTTAAATAGTTCAAGGGTTAGTTTAGGACAACATAGGAAGTCAACCACAAGTTCAAAAAATAGAATACTGTTCTACAAAATTATTTAAATCCTAGGGATTTTTATTTTTTACCTCAACTTAGTAGACATAATAATTTCTACTCTGGGAACCAGCTGAGTACTGCAAGTGCCTTTATTTCTGAAGGCTTCAACTTGTAAAACACATGTAGAGGAAAAACAGAGGGTATTGAAAAGATGTAAGACCTGTGCACTGCCTAAATAAATAAATCTACTTTTTAAGAGGGAAAACTGCAAAAGAGTAAGTTGTAGTTCCAGTAGCTTAAGATAAAGTTGAGTTGTGTTATTGGAGGGGGGAAGATCTAACTCAAAACCCAAATTCATTTTTTACTATGGGTTTGGCACTGTCCCTAGGACAACTTTCATAAAAGTGAGTTCTGCAATACACCATTTCTGTGATATATTTCACAAAAATAGCATTCCAGAGTAAAATAAGTATTAAAGAAGAAAATATCCACTCAATTTTGCTACAATATATCTAAAACACTATTATTTAACATGTAATAATCATGTAAGCTATTGGCATATTTAAAATTTTTGTACTAGCTCTTCAAAATCCAGTATGTACTTTAAATATGTGTAAAAATATGTATGGGTGTAAATGTATTTTTGCATGTTTTTGGTAATAGGGCAATTCATATTACTTAAGAGTAATTCTTTAAATAAATGAATTAATGTAGGCATTTTAGCATAATGAAAAGAAAACTATGTATTAATATGATTTAAGAAACTGACAGAATGCAGTAATTAAATGGTGAATTTTCTGGAAAAAAGAAAAAGTACACATTGGTGGTTACAGAATAGACAGGGGAATGTTAATAAGAACAAAGGAAATAGAGAAGCCAAAGAACTTATATGCATGACTTATGGACATGAACTAAGGAGGGCATTGCTGGAGGAAATGGGGTACTGGGTGGAGGGGGGAAAAGGCGGGAAAATTGGGACAACTGTAATAGCAAAATAAATAAAATATATTAATAATAAAATAAATAAAATTAAAAAAAACAATAGCCATTTTAATTTTTGAACTTTCATACTCCTGAAACAACTTGCTTTATAAGACATGATTTCATTATAGCACATCATTTTCAACTATGTCTTTCGTATTATGAAATGCTTAACAAAGTTAAAATAATACAATTACAGAGAAAGCAGTAACAGTGGAAAAAAGAAATTAAAAGGCACAGACAAGGGAGACCATATGTTTACTACTGAGATTTGAAATAAGATGGGGACTCGATGAGGCGGAGAGACGCAGGATGGCAGGAACTGCAGAGAAGATGGCTTGTCCTTCAGTAGAGGAAAAGGCAGGACTTTTCATGAAATAAATGAAAGGAGGCAATGGGAATGAACTAGAGACACTTAGGCAGCTTTGCAGGACAGTACCAAAAGGTAACAGAATGCATCCATCATGTGGCACCAAATCAAGAGAGCAGGCCAAACCTCATGTTATTTCTGTATTCTGCTGAAACTGATCAAGAAACACTATTTTGAGGAGAGGACTTTACTGGTTGAGTCCAGAAATCAAGACATGGGAGAATGGTGGAAATGATCAATCAAGTAGAGTGGAATTACCGTTGAATTTGGTGCAGATTGATGCTCATAAGGAACCCCTTCCCGGCCTGCTGCCTATGGGTTTGTATGGCACCACATGCTATCCTATCTCTTTCTACTTCTCTGCTTCTCAATCTTCCCCTGAGTCATCTTCCTCATTCTCAAATATAGAGGCACCATTAAAGGAAGGCTGTCTTTCTGATGAAATGATACACCAGCGCATTCCATCAATCTTGGCACCAGTCCTCTCCCATCACACCTGCTGTATACCCACAAGAACTGTACCTGTGCTGTTCTACTGAGCCGTGTTCCTCTGGCATCCCCTTGCACCCCTCCCTCAGCTTGGCACCCATCCTTTAAGGTCAGGTTTAGACCTTTTTTTTTGCTCTTACGTGCTGTGTCATTTTGTACATGTTAAGAAAATTTCCTACCCTAACAAACAAGTTCAGAGAAGGTGTCTTAATTATACCTACACCTTTAGGGACTAGTACAAGTCAATATATGCTCAATAAACATTCATTCTGTTTTTTTTTTAATTGGCAGAAGATAATGACAATAAGCACAGAAATGACACCAGTGGCTCTTCAAGATAAGGTACATGTAAAACAAAAAATGAAGCAAAAAATGTTCCATATCTTGATATATAGAGAAAAAGAGGGGAAAATGGATAATAAAAAAAGAAACACAACAGGTGAGAATCAAATGTATGACCTACTTTGAAGCCATCCAATAAGGAATCGCATACACATTGAAATTTTACTGTTCAATGAGAAGGGGAAAAAAGTAGTACTTCCCTTAGCATAAAAGCAACCCCTGAATACCTTAAAGACTTGACTTTGGCCATAAAGAAACTCCACTTGAAATTAAAGAAAGGTTCATAAAAGAGATGACTGGAGAGGTAAAAGAAAACTATTTTCTCAAATATAATGATTTTTTAACACTCCAAAGCTGTGTCAAGACCAAAAGATGATTATGGGGAACTGGAAAAACTATGGCTGAAAAAGTAATTCATCCTTAAAACAAGAGAAAAGAACACAAGAAAAGCAATAATACAAGAGCAAGGGTAAAAAGACAGGTTGATACTGTCACTACCAAAATCACCCTTTTCCTTCATCATAATTATTTACATTCCAAGGTACTATATCAGTGACTTTCAACCTGATGGATCTCAGGGTGCACATAAACTAATTCCTAAAATTCTGTGGCATAACCAAACTCTTTTTGCTAATCTGACAAAAAATAGATATAATTTTGACTCATTTACACAAGACCACTATTATTGTATTGGCTGTTGTCATTTTTTTTATTTGCCAATTTAAGGGAAAAGAAGTCAGTGCCCTTGACTAAGTTGTATGGTATTGTATGTTTTAAAAGGTCCTGCTGCATGCCTGTTGAAAATCGCTGTACTATATTGAAAAAATGTAACAATGTCAATAAGGAGACTTCTAGGATGGAATGTTATGACTATGCGCCCCCAATACAGAATAAATAAGTAGAGTTCTTAACTGAACCAGGTGTATGAACAGGGAGAATACAGCTTCCTATCCAGTTTTAAAGCTTTGTGGAAATCCAGATAAGTAACGCAGGAGAAGGCAAGGGAAAAAACAAAAACAGAAACAGAAAACCTAGTAAAGGCCAAGGAAAAAAGCTGGAAAACCAAAGAGGCAAACAATATATCTTTCTTTTCCAGGAATACACAAAAAGTATTGAAATGAAAGGAGTACTTTAATACCTCTGCTAAGCTAATGAACAAATGGTAAGGACTTAAGCAAGAAGTGCTAAAAAGTCAAACTAGGAATGGACTAAATTTATGAAATACTATAGGGGCATTTTCAGAGCTGGCAGGGATGTTAATAATTTTCAGCAGCAAGAAAAAAGAACTGAGTCATTTTCTTTTTTAAACAAAGCAGAGCCCTGGTTGGCACAGTGGATAAGGCACCAGCCTGTGAATCCAAAGGTTGCTGGTTCGATTCCCCAGCCAGGGCACATAAACAGGTCACAAGACAGGTCTGTAGCTGGAGGCAGGTGAATGGCAACCATACATCAATGTCTCTCTCCCTCTCTCTTTGAAAATAAAAAAAAACCTTAAAAAACAAACAAACAAAACAAAGCAGAGCTGTAGGATAAGTGATTTGTGATTTTCTGATACAATGGATCTGGAAACCCTCTTCCTGCCCAACATATTATATCACAAAGTGACAAGGAAGGGCATGTTTCTAATGACACAGTTATGGTCATCATATAAAATGCCTTTGGTACAAATGTCACTATGCTATATTATCTATATATTTATCTTTTTTTCACTGTTTGATGATGGGTACAAATAACTCATCTGAATGGGAAAAACTGCGTAATAAGAATAACCCTAAATCTGCAGCAGCTACACAATTTATATTAACTAAAACCTAGAATAGTGCTCGCTTCGGCAGCACATATACTAAAATTGGAACAATACAGAGAAGATTAGCATGGCCCCTGCGCAAGAATGACACGCAAATTCGTGAAGCGTTCCATATTTTTTTCATGAGGCCTCTTCTCAGACCTATTTTCTAGCTATATATTGAGAAAAATAAAGCTATTGATTTAAAAACAAAAAACAAAAACCTAGAATATTAAAAATTAGAGATACTTGGTTGAGGATAATTTTAATGGACCTACTGAAGAAGAAACGTATCTATTAAAATTATAAAATATGAATTTTAGTCCAATACTAACTATAGATTTTTGTACATTAAAATGAACATCATTTACATAATAAAAACACACTGAATTTAGTGAGGTTTCTAACAAAAGTTCAATGACAAGATCATAGGTATGTTACTGCAAGCCATTCAAACTAAAAGAGTAATTAACTAAAATAGGGTGTAATATTGTTAAATTATCGTTGGGGTATAATTTCCATTCCATAAATGTACCCCATTTTAAGTGTATGGTTCAGTGAGTTTTGACAAAGGCACATACCAATGTAACCACCAGCAGAAGCAAGATAGAGAATATTTCTATCAGCCCAAAAACTTTCCAGGTATCCCCTCCCAGTCACCCACTCTCTGTGCGTAGTAAAAACTGATCTCTCCGTCAGTATAAATCAGATTGCCCTTTATTCTAGAGTTAGATATTAGTGAAATACCTATGTATTCTTTTGTCTAGTTTATTTTGCTCAGTATATCTTTGAGATTTACCTATGTTGTGTGTATCAGCCATTTGTTCCTTTTTATTGCTGAATCATATCTATTATACGGACATATCCATTCACCTGTCAATAGACATTTCATTTGTAATTAGTCTCAAAATGTTTCCAAAATGGCTGTAGCCACTTCACATTTCTACCAGCAATATATGAGAGTTCTTCCTAGTTGCTCCACAACCTCACCAATAGTTAATAGTCAGTCATTGGCCATTCCAGTGATGGGTGTTGATATCTTATGGTTTTAATTTGCAGTTATCAATTGACTAGTAATGACATGGAGCATATTTTCATCTCCTTATTTACCATTGGTCTCTTCTTTAGTGAAATGGCTATTTTGCCCATTTTTAAAATGGTAATAGAACATCAATTACACATGGTTCTAGAATTTTCAGACTTGCAGGGGAGAAAAAATAAAACAAGTTAAATTTTCCAGTTAAAAGATAAATCCTTTAGCACAGGGATCCTTGCAATAGAACAGTTCTGCATTTTGGTGATGGTGGTGGTCACAAAATCTACAGAAAGCACACACATGTGCATATAAAACTGGTGAAATCTGATGGGTGTAATACAACAATAAAATTTAAAAAAAATTTTTTTTAATGAATCAAAAAATTCATCCTCTGATGAAGTCCGAGAATGGTCTATAGAGTGCATCAATGTAAATCCCCTAGATATAATATGCTATAGTTGTGCGAGATGCTACCATAGGCAGGAAGAAGCTGGATGAAGAGTACAGAGCATCTCTCTGTAACATTTCTTATAATTAATTGCATGTGACTCTATAATTTTCTTTTTTAAGAACAGATTTCTTTTACAACGCAAAAAAAAATAAAGACGAACTCTCAAACTGGGAGGAGTGAAGGCTGAAAAGAGAATGAAAGTTGAGCTGTATGCTGCTTGATGTGTAAGAGAGGTAAGTAAAGCAAAATGATGTAGAGAGACTGGGAGTGAGCATACGGGCAATAAAGATCTATCTGGTACACACAAAATTGGCAGAGATGGTAATAGTAACATCAGACAATGCAGATTCTAAGGCAAAAGTCACTAAATAAGGCAAAAAAGATATTTTATATTTCGAAAGATTAAAATCCACTAAGAACAAATGACTACATTTGGTAATCTATAAGGATAAAGTCAAGCAAATTAATAGTCCCTGTAGGAGAGAAACATATTTTGCATACTGATTTGTCACATTTGAGAAAATAATAATAATATAGTATGTTATAATAAATGTGACAAATCAAAACAATAGGAAAAGGATGGCTTATCAAAAATGTTTTAGGAAAATGCTGACATTAGGAAAGCAAATTTAGAAAATTATCAGAGCAACCATTTTTTTAAAAATCTAAATATATAATACAAGCTATCCAGTAAGAGAATATGTACAAAGAATATTTTAATAAACTCAGAGTAGAATTTCAGGGGCCATAAAGGAAGAGAATTGCAGAACTGACAATACACATATTAAAGATCTACGTAAGGCAAAAGCTCCCAGAAATAGACATAAATAAACTATAAAAACACTAGCAAATGGCCCTGGCTGGTAGCACAATGGATAGGGCGCCGGCCTGCGAACCCAAAGGTCGCAGGTTCGATTCCCCAGCCAGGGCACATAACCAGGTTGCAAACCAGGTCTCCAGTCAGGTCTGTGGCTGGAGGCAGGTGAACCACAACCATACATTGATGTCTCTCTCCCTCTCTGCCTCTCTCCCTTCTCCTCTTTCTAAAAATAATGAAATAAAAATTAAAAAAAAAAAAGAGAAATCCATGCTATTAAAAAAAAAAAAAAAAGAACACTAGCAAATGATATACTGTCATTAAAAGCCACTACATGTAAAGAGCTATTATAAATCACTAAGAAAAAGAGTAACACTTAAGAAAACTAAGCAAAACATACAAACAAGTAACAAATGAATACAAATGGCTAATAAACATTTACAGATATTCAACTCCATCAATAAGCAAAGAAATGCACAATTAAAGCAGTTATTAAATGGCATTTTTCATCAAGAAAAATTATAAAAATGGAAAAAATTATTGTATCATCTTAGCAGCAATGGTTTTGAGACAATTCTGCACAGGTCTCTTACATTTTTGCATGTCTTATAAGCAGGAGCACTGAAAGCCTTTATTCCAGGCTATCTTTCCAAGAGTGTATCTATAGCAAACATCCTGAATAAAGAAAGGTCTCCCTTTTTAAGGAGAGTGCAGGTTTGTTTACCATCCAGCATAATATATAAAATGTCTCTATCTAGAACAAAGGTTAGGCAGGTTTACTTGCAGCCTATTCCCTAAGCTCAGGGTTCCTCTCCTGTAATACAGTCTACTGCATGGGCTAGAATATCTGGCCCTCAGCACATTACCCACTGTAAAGTAGGGTTCAAGGAAGCAGCACAAGAAAATGATGATCCTCTGGCTACTTTTATTGATGTACTTTGTCCTGACCCAGGAGTCCCATGTCTTCTATAGCTTCCACGCAACTGTTAACTTGCAAGTAGGGTAAAATTTCAGTGTTGACAATTCTTGGCAATGATATGGCAACAGAATCATTGTCATAAATTCTATAAATTTATTCTTATGACACTCTTTTGAAAAGCAACATGGAACAATCTATCAAAATTTAAAACATAGCTATCCTTCGACCCAGTAATTCCATGTTTAAACATTTACACTAAATAAACAAACATGCAAATATACATACACTCACACACAAATGATCCCTATAGTTTTGTTTGTAATAGAAATAAATGTGGAATTGGCTAAGTATCAATCGGGGTTATTGATACTTATATATTATTGGGTTCTAGGGGTTATTGATGGTTATATATTAAAATTTGAGGGTTATTCCTACAATGAAATACCAAAAAGAGTTTAAAAGCATATTGTTATATGCATTGACAGACTGTCATCAATTATTACTAACTGGAAGTTTTAGTAATTATATATAGTACATCTCCATTTACAAAAAGACTGTAGGCTTACACACATTTATTTCTAATGCCTGACAGAAGAGAAAACAAATAATTAAACAATGGTACTCTCTAGGGAATGGGGTTATTGGGTAGGAAGGCACACAACATATTTACTTTCTTCTTTGACTATTTCTGTACATATTATTTGACTTTTTAAAAAAAGAATGTATACATTTATTTTATGATCTCATAAAAGTTTCCAAGTATCTATTATAGCAACTCTTGAAAATTCATTATACATATTTGAGATGTCCAGTGGGGATGGTAAAATACAGAAAGACATGGGGCTGTTTCAAGGATTGCCCCATAGGCTGCTGAAACCAGGAACGTAATGTCCCAAGTCACAGCTGATGAAGGGGAAACACCGCACTTACAATAAACAGTGCAAATCAAGAGACACACAGAATTTGATTTGAGCTGCTTCTCCATGTACAACTCTGGGGGGTAACTGTACATGAAGAGCTGGGAGTTAGCAAGAGGAAGGATTTAACAACAGTTAATGATTCAACTGACTATGAGAAAAAGCAAGCTAAAAAAGTTACTTCAAGAATAGGCAAACACCGGAATGTGTGGCTCAGTGGAGTATCTGTGGGCCTGTAAATCAAAGGGTCACTGGTTTGATTCCCAGTCAGGCACATGCCTGGGTTGCAGGTCAATTCCCAGTTGGGGGTGTACAAGAGGCAAGTGTTTCTCTCCCTCTCTCTTTCCGTCCCCCTTCCCCCCTTTCTAAAAAGAAAACTCTTAAAAAAAAAAAAAAAAAAAAAAGGCAAGAAACTTGGAAAGGATTAAAAAAGGAAATCAACTTACCTGACTAAATATGTTCATTCCAAAAATATTTAGTGATGTTTACACTATGCCAAGCATTGTTAGACTCCCTGGACATTAAAACACATTACAAACCTAGAATAATAAGAGCAGCATGGCATCAGCATAAGAAGGCAGAGTTCAGCCCAAGCTGGTGGCTCGGTAGATAGGGGATGGCCAGTGAACCCAAAGGTCACTGGTTCGATTCCCAGCCAGGGCACACATAACCAGGCTGCAAGCCAGGTCTCCAACCAAATCCTTAGCTGGAGACAGGTGAATGGCAACCATACATTGAGGTTTCTCACCCTGTCCTTCTCTCTGAAAATAATGAATAAAATAAAATAAAAAAGATTTAAATATCAAGAATAAAATCACTAAAAAATACTAGAAGAAAATAGAGGTGGATATACATAACCAATGTGACAAATGGTCTACGAAGATACCTGTTACAACCATGAAGCTAGAATGGATTATATAAGAGAATGGGCAATGAGACAAACACAGTGAAAAATGGAGTTGTTTTTGTTAAATGACCATATTTTAAAGTAAAAGATAAGGAATTAGCAACATTTTAAGATGCCCTTATGCAGAGGACTGTAACCACATTACTGGATCATGGCATTAGTAAAAAGAAATTAACCATCTTACATTGAGCTGACCTGATTTCCAAGCCCATAACAAAAAGGAAAAGCATTAAGAAATACAGGGTTCAGAGAGGCTAATACTTGGCATGGCAGTTAAAAACATTTTTTAACGCTGATATCCAAAAAGGGGTGTGTGTGTGGGGGCGGGGGGGAATCCAATTCAACAAACTATTTAGAGTGCCTACTATGGGGTGATGCACCTTGCCACTGGAAATATAAGTACTGACCCTTTCCCCCAAGAAGTTAATCATTCTAGGAGCATTTGATGTATCAGGAAAATCTCCCCTCTATTCAACCAACAGGTGCAACATGTAATACGACCAAAAGAAGCATAAAGCAAGTTTTAAGGGAGAAAAAAACATGCCTGCAATTTGAACTTAAGAAACCGAGAACTACACATCAGAAAGCAGTCAAGAAAAGCAGCTTGTGTTCCAGAACAGACCAGAACAAGCAAGATCCAGCACTTGGTGTTTGTGAGTCATCCTGGACTTCAAGTCAACGCAACTACCTGACCACAGGTTTATGTGGTCTTTACTTTCTAATTATCCGTGTATTTCAGTTAGTGAACGCTTCCTGAGACTATGGCAATGAGTACTTGGGAAACCATTAAGGAAATGCAAAGCCAATTCCCTCACTCCATGCTGACAGGAGGCAAAGTGGATGTTCACCATCACACTGCACGCTAAGGTTACCCTTACACATACAAACAAGGCTGCTGTCGGGTATCTGGGTATCTCGCGGCAGTCCTAACTGAAGACATGGGCCTAGTCAGGCAAAAATCATCGGATGCCACAGGAATATCAAGCAAGCACAACAGGACAACAAATACAGACGTGCAGGTGGCCGACGCGGGGCAGGAGGGCCACAGCAGGGCTGCGGAGTCACCAGGACCCCGAGACGCCGTGGTGTAAACACCATGCGCCTCTCGCCAGCAAGGCAACACCTCACGCCCGGGGACAGACTATGGTGTGCAGAGAAGAAGCGCCTGAGGGCCCAAACTGTTTTCAGGGCCCCCAACAAGCCCCGCTAGCGCGGGTGGGCGGAGGGGACCCGCGCGGGACAGCTGGAACGCGCCCAGACTCCCGAAGCGCGGCGCTCCGCCGACTCTGGCGGCCCAGCACCCGCGCCGAAGGGGGAACAGGAGATCAGCATGAGGGAGAAGCAAAGAAAGGGCCGTACCCTGGAGGGTCCGGGAGGGCGCGCGCCGTGGGCTTCACCAGCGACCAGGCGGCGCGGGAAGGCCAGGGCGATGGCGGCAACCAAACTCCCGCGCTGCTGCGCCACCGCCACCGCGCAGAGCCTGGCCCTGCGCAACCGGAAGGAAGACACGGTGGCCGCGGGGAGGGTGGGACCAGAGGGAGGCGGGGCGCTGCTCCCCCTAGAGGCCGGAGGTGGCCTCAGGACCGCCCTCTCCCTAGGGGAGGGTTCCCAGGCTCCGGTGTCCGCTTTAAATTGCTCAGCTACCGCCCGGAAGACTGTGATTGCAAGTCCTCCAGGGGCACTGTTCCCTTCTGGCACCAGCCTGCCGTCAGTTAGTGTAGCTTGGCTGGGGCTTCTTCAGTCCGGAGTTGGAGCAGGTGATGCAAACTTGCTCCTGATGAGATCTCCGGATGAAAGGGGGAACAAAGTTGAGTAAGTCACCAAATTTGCAAGACCTCTTATGCCCCAAAAAGAAATCCTTCCTGCAGACTCGCTTCCCTCCCAACGTTCAGAAGCCCATGATCATTGCCTCTGATGAAGAAGACGCTTTATGATCTCTTTTACTCAATCGTTTTCTAATTTATTTTCAGTATATAAAGAAATTTGTTTTAAAAGTTTGCATCATACTTATTACAAGGGTACCATTAAGCTAGAAAAACAGTAATGACTATATTGAACTATACATACTTGCTATTTGATCCTAAAGAGCCAAATATATATATATATATATATATATATATATATATATGGTATGCAATTAGCAAAATTTTAGTAAAATAACATACCACAAGTGTTATATTTTGAAATAAATGTATTCTTATATGTCAATACATAAATATAGTCATTAATTTCAAGATTGTTCAAATTCTCCATTTGATGCAGTAACAGACTTGATTCGACTTTGGAATCTTGAGCACGCTTTCATTAACTTTTTTTTATCCACGGACGTCATAATGTTTTCCATCTTAGCTTTAACAGCCTCTTTTTCTTTAATTTTATTGTTGTTTTATTATATTTATCCCCTTTTTCCTTTCCTCTGTCCCCTTCCCCACCTACCCACTCCCCCTCCAAAGTCAATCCCACTGGTTGTCCATGTCCATGGTTCTTCCATACTATTTCCTTGACTAAACTGCTCCCCTTGTCTGTCTCCTCCTCCTCCCTCCCCTCTCCCTTCTGCCCACTGGAGATCTATTCATTGTATTCATATATCTGGTTCTGTTTTGCTTGTTTGTTTTGTTCATTATTGTCTTGAAATGGGTGAGATCATACGGTATTTGTCTTTCACTGACTGGCTTATTTCACTAAGCATAATACTTTCTAGTTCCATCCATGTTGTTGCAAAATGTAGGAGTTCCTTCTTTCTTTCTGCTGTGTGGTATTCCATTGTGTAAATGTACCTAAGTTTTTGGATCAAACCATACACTGATGGGTACTTACGCTGTTTCCAGCACTTGGCTATTGTAAATAGTGCTGCTATGAACATAAGGGTACTTAGGATCTTCTGAATTGGTGTTTCAGTGTTCTTTGGGTATAGTCCTAGTAGTGGAATTGCTGGATCAAAAGGAAGTTCCATTTTTAGTTTTTTAAGGAAACTCCATACAGTTATCCATAGTGGCTGTACCAGCCTGTATTCCCACCAACTGTGCACCCTTTTCCCCACATCCTTGCCAACACTTATTTGTTGATGATTGCCATTCTGACAGGTGTGAGGTGGTATCTTATTGTGGTTTTAATTTGTATCCCTCTGATGGCTAGTAATGTTGAGCATTCTTTCAAATGCCTTTGGGCTCTTTGTATGTCTTCCTCAGGGAGTTGTCTGTGCAGGTCCTTTGCCCATTTTTTAATTGGGCAGTCTGTCTCCCTGGTGTTGAGTAGCATTAGTTCTTTATATATTTTGGAGATCAAACCCTTGTCCGAGGTATCATTGGCAAATATGTTTTTCCCATACAGTTGGTTCCCTTTTCATTTTGCTGGTGTTTTCTTTATCTGAACAGGAACTTTTCAATTTGATATAGTCCCATTTGTTTATTTGCTTTTATTTCCTTTGCCCTTGGTGAAGTATCAGTAAACAAATTTCTGCGTAGGATATCTAAAATTTTACTGCCTATATTTTTCTCTAGGTGGCACTGCTTATGTTTAAGTTCTTTATACATCTTGAGTTTATTCTGATGTATGATGTAAGTTGACGGTCTAGTTTTATCTTTTTGCATGTTGTTGTCCAGTTCTCCCAACACCACTTGTTGAAGAGACTGATTTTACTCTACTTTATGTTCCTCCCCACTTTGTCAAATACAGTCCTGGGTTTATTTCTGGACTCTCTATTCTGTTCCCTTGATCTATATGTCTATTCTTATGCCAGTACCAAACTGTTTTGATTACAGTAGCCTTGTAGTATAGTTTGATGTCCAGTATTGTGATTCCTCCTACCTTATTCTTCTTTCTCAAGATTGCTGAGGATATTTGTGGGCATTTTTGGCTTCATATAAATTTTTGAAGTATTTTTTCTATTTCTGTGAAGTATGTCATTGGTATTTTAATTGGGATTAACCTATAAATTTTTGAAGTATTTTTTCTATTTCTGTGAAGTATGTCATTGGTATTTTAATTGGGATTAATCTATAGATTGCTTTGGGTAGTATGGACATTTTTTTTTTTTTTAAACCCAGTCCTGGGTTTATTTCTGGACTCTCTATTCTGTTCCCTTGATCTATATGTCTATTCTTATGCCAGTACCAAACTGTTTTGATTGTTTGCAAGCCAGGTCTGTAGCTGGAGGCAGGTAAAAGGCCACCATATATTGATATCTCTCTCTTCCCCTCTGCCTCTTTCCTTTCCCCTCTTTGAAAATAATAAATAAAATCTTTAAAAATAAAAATAAGATAACTCTTAGCACTCAGCAGCCCCCAATGTGCTCTCCTAATGTCTACCCTTTATTCCTCTTCAAAGGCAACTATTGCCCTAACTTTTAATACCGGAGATAAATTTTGCTAAGTTTTTGTTTTGATATGTATAGATGGATTTATACACTTCTTTGAGTCTTATTTCTTTCTCTTAACATTAGGTTTGTGAGAGGTATTTATGTCATTGAGTATAGTGGTAGCTTCTCTGATTTTTAATATGCCAGCTCTTGAGTTTCTATTATACAAATATATCATAATTTCTTTGTCTATTCTACTGCTGATAGGCACTGAGCTGTTTTTAACTTTGATTATTATAGACAATGCTACTATGAACATCCTTGCATATTTTTTGGTGTGTGACTCTTCATATATTTTTATTTTCATCATTGATTCTGGAAAGAGGGGAAGGGAGGAAGCAAGAGAAAGAGAAACATCAATGTGAGACATTGGTTGCCTCCTGTACACACCTTGACTAGGGACTGAACCACAACTCTGATGGGGATTTGAACCTCTGACCTTTAGATTTTGCAGGACAAGGTCCAACCCACTGAGTCACAGTGGCCAGGGTTACACTCCATGCATTTTGTCCTTTGTGTTTAATAGATGTAATAGTTGATGCTGTTATTTTATTTATTATTTTTGCTTAGTTTACTCATATCTGGTTTTGTTTTAAGATTTTATTTATTACTTCCAGAGAGAAAGGAAGAAAGAGAGGAAGAAAGGGAGAGAAACATCAATGTATGGTTGCCTTTCACCTGTCTCCAGCCACGGACCTGGCTAGAGACCTGGCTAGAGACCTGGCTTGCAACCTAGTTACATGCCCTGGCTGGGGAATCAAACACCTGCGACCCTTGAGTTCGCAGGCTAGCTCCTTATCTGCTGTGCTACCAGCCATGGCCCTCAGTTCTGTTTCTAAAGATACTTAACATGCTTTTCGGAAAGTATGCAAGTTTATATTTAAGGAAAAGAAAAGACTACAGCAAAGTTCCATTTCTGTCACTAGATGGAATTTTGGTCATCATTGCTCCATCTACCCTCCCTCCAATCTTCTTGTCTCAAGGGCCATGCCATTGCCATGCTTTATCTGCTGGGCTTCTACAGACAAGTGAGGGCAAGTGAGGCCAAGGGAAAGGGCGATACTTATCAGTTAGTGATGGTGCTGATTTAATGGGTGAATTAATCCCTAGTTATTAAATGGAATGTTGTTTGCAGCTGAATAGCATCCCACGCCATAACAGCACTATTACAAATAAAGAAAGTCCCAACAAAGCTTAATTGTGCATGAAGTCCCCAGCTCAGCAAGCTGGTTATGATCCATTCTATGTTAGCTTCAAAAGTTACAATGTTCTACTCAGGCAGGGAGGCAGGCAAAGAAGGAACAGGTTCAAAACTCTTCTTTGTCTCTAATTTTGAAACACTCATTATCATAACCCTTCACTACTTTCAAGTGAATTTTTAAATTTTAAAATGAAATGTCTATCAATTATAAACTTTTAGGATGAAGAATATGCATGATAATAAGATGCTATCATAGAGAAGTAGAGGTACCATTCAGCACACTACAGAAAGGACCAAAATTATCTTCACAATGAGCTCCCTTAGGTTTTCTACCATTGGTTCCCAAGTAAGTTTTTCTGTTAAGACCTCTCAGAAAATGCAACTCCATGCATTCTCTTAAATAACTCAGCCAACATTATTTACCTCTCTGTGAAATCTTAAGTTAACCAATTTGTTGGAAGGTGGTATTCAGTCAGTAATGTTAGTTAACCAGTTGTTGGAAAGTGGTATTCAGTCAGTAATGTTAGTTTAAGGGTTTGTTTTGTTTTGTTTTGTTTTGAGAGATTTTATTTATTTTTTAGAGAGAGAAGAAGGGAGGGAGAATGGGAGCGAACCATTAGTTGCCTCCGGCAGGGTTGTGGACCTGGCCTGCAAGCCAGGCACATGCCCTAATGGGAATCAAACCTGCAACTCTTCAGTTTGCAGACTGATGCTCAATCCACTGAGCTACACCAGCCAGAGCTAGTTCAAAGTTTTTAATATGCCAGTGGCAGAAAAGCATGACTAATATCCAGTAGGAGTGATCTCTTAGTGTACTTTTAAAAATCTTTTACAGTCAGTAAGTTTCATTTTTAATATTAATTTATCAAAATATTACTCTAGAAGGTTATAGTCATGAGGATGAAAATAAAAATTTTAAGCAAGAAATAAACCCAAAAGTCACATAGTTCAACCTCCCATCCACCTTTTTTTTACAGATGAGGAAAATGAGGCTCAGAGAAGTGAAGTGTCTTCTCCAAATCATAGTATCAGAACTGTCAATGAAACATAGTTCTGACTTTAAATTCAATGGGATTTCTAAAATGACATCACATTACTTTATGATTTAACAAAAACTTAGGTAACCGTACTCTCATATTACCATAACCTTGAAGTAGCTGAATACAGTAGAAAGAAAATTGAGCTTGGGAGTAGGAAGACCTGTCTATCCAGTTCTGCCATGGATGGAACTCTGTGATCTTGGATTGGGTACCAGGTCCTTGAGTTTATTCTCACTTCTATGAACTCTGCCCAACTCACAGGCACTGGAGAGATTTAAAAGAGATCATATATGTGAAAGCACTTTGTGAGCTGTAAAGTAGTATGCAAATGTATGAATATTATTAATATTTATTAAAATATGTTGAAGTTCAGAAATTGAATCATTCTATCACAAATTGTCAGAATAGAACTTTCAAGTTTATTCTAGTCTAATCCTTTTCATTGTCACCAGAGGAGAGAAAAGCTTAGAAAGATTGGATAATTTACCGAAAGAGTTATGGTGGTTGTTGGCAAAGCCAAGTCACAAATGAAGGTCTCTTAAACTTGCAACTTCCCATAAATAATTTCTAATACCTTTGGTAACTATAAACCAGTAATATGGTTTAAAATACTCTGATAAAACTTTAGACTGAATTTGCACAGGCTTAGAAGGGATATCTTGAAATATTTTGTAAGACTATAAAGAAAATAAAAATGTATCTAACTTACTCTGACCGGTGTGGCTCAGTTGGTGTGGTATCATCTTGCAAAGTGAAAAATTGCCAGTTTGATTCCTAGTCAAGGCGCATACCTGGGTTGTGGGTTCAGTCCCCATTTGGGGCACGTTCAGGAGTCAACTGACCCATGCTTCTCTCTCATATGTTTCTCTTCAGCTTTTTCTCCCTTTCTTCCCTTCTCTCTAAAAATAAATAAAATCTTTTAAAAACATCTAACTTATACCGTACTGTTTGACTTATACTGTTCCTTTTTATGTAATTTGGGTCATTTTCTTTAAAGCTTAGCATTAATGAAAAATTGTTGGTGGTTAAGAATAATGTAGAAGAAATGCTGCCTGGAGACAGACTAGAGCTCTTCCTAAAGTAACTTCATTCCTATGGTTCTTTGATGGATGGAACACACAGCCATGAAAATGAAGCTTGTGGCCATTGCCCCAAGTAACCCTCTTCTTCCTACTTTTTCCTTTTGTAAATTAACTTTTGAAAGACTTCCTATGTATCTCTAGTAGCCAGGTCCTTGTGGTCTAGTCACAGAGTGACATGATAATCAATAATTTAAAAAAGCAAAGATTTTTTTTTATCCATACAAGTAAAGCAAAAGTAATATACAATTATCTGAGAATTTCAATATCAATGTTCCATGTAATTCAAAGTTTTCAATCTCCCACAATTATGTTGTCCTCAGTGGAAGATTTGCAGGTACTACATTAGATAAATAAGCAGTATTCACTCATTTATTTGTGACCTTGTGCAAGTGTGAATTTCCTTTCTTATTATAACATAATCTGTGTATTTAAAACAAAAAAAATGATAATAGGATTTTCTAGGTTATGCATGTTTTTGAAGCATAAAAAAGTATACCCAAACAACACCCTTACATATGATGTCTATAAGAGACTTGCTTCAGATTGAAAGACACACAGACTAAAAGTATAGGGATGGAAAACAATATTTCATTAAAATGGAAAATAAACAAAACAAAATGCTCAGGTAGTAATACTTATACCAGACAAAATAGACTTTAAAACAAAGGCTATATATAACAAGAGACAAAGAAGGACAAAGCAATTCCACTTCTGGGAATTTATCTATAGGAAGCCAAGACACTAAATCAAAAAGATAGGCACCCATCTGTTCATTGCAGCATTATTTATGATAGCCAAATAGGGAAGCAACCTGAGTGTCCATCAGGGGATGAATGGATAAAGAATTGGTGCATATTTATAATGGAATATGACTCAGCCACAAAAAAAGAATGAAATCTTGCCATTTGCAACAACATGGATGGACCAAGAGGGTATTGTGCTGAATGAAGTAACTCAGATGAAGGAAGATAAATGCCATATTATTTGACTTATATGTGGAATCTAAAAACAAAATAAATAAACAAGCAGAACAGAAACAGACTCAGATACAGAGAAATTTTCATGGTGCCAGATAGGAGGGGGTTGAAGGGGTTTGTAGGAAAGGTAAAAGGACTAAGAAATACAGATTAGTAGTTACAGAATAGTCACAGGGATATAAAGTACAGCATAGGGGATATGGTCAATAATATTGTAATAACTATGTGTGGTGTCAGATGGGTACTAGATTTATGGGAGTGACCACTTAATAAGTCATATAATGTCTAATCACTAGGTTGTACACCTGAAACTAATATAACATTATATTTCAACTGCAATCAAAAAATTAAAAAGTGGGACAACTGTAATAGCATAATAAATAAAATATATTTAAAAAAATAAAAAATTATTTAAAGTCCAGAAAGAAGTGTATACTATTGTTTTAGTTGTAAGTAAATATATCCCCATCTGGTTAATGTAAGTAAAATAAAATATATGTAGTAAATAAAAATTACTCCAGAGTAATTTATTAAGCATCATTTAAAGTGAAATCTTTACAATGATTGATGAACTTTTATTATAAACCTTGCCCCAAACTCAGCCCTCTAATGATGCATTCCTTTTATCTAGCAGCTCTGTATCTCTCATGCACAGTGTGTGAAAGGACAAACATAAGTTGGCAGAAGCTCCCCAAAATGCATCTTAAAATGCCATCCTTAGTGACACTGTAACTGTTTGGGGGTTTTTGGTTAGAGTCCTCAATATCTTACTGGAAAAAATTCCTCTGTTTTAAAGCTATTTAAAAAGAAGTATAGAAAACATTTAAGACAAGGCTTGCCTTTTTTTCCCTCCATTATAAATTAATAGAAGGTTTTCCAAATTTTGAGGAGAAATTAAGTTTCTTCTGTAATGCTTTCTCAAAATGTTAGAATACCAGGCAAAGATAATGCTCCCTGTTATATACTATTCTCTCACTGTTTTTTCTTACTTTTCATTTTAGCCTTTAATGTTGAGATGTTTGATTGCTTTAGAGGAGGGGCCTTTTTTTTCCCTCCAAATCAATGACTCAGAGTCATTAAGAGAGGAGGATGAGAAGCTAGGATGGGCGGCTGGCAGTGTTCCCCCTTCCGGCCGCCTGCTGGCCTTCTGCCCCCTGAGAATGCCTGCAGCTGCCCGGATAGCACAAGCAACTTGGATGTGGGCCAGGCAAGATTTAACAGCGGTCAGTTGGGATCGATCCATTATGGAACTGGGCACTTTATTTACCATTTACTAAATAGATTGCTATTCATATGCTGTTGGACTATTTTATAGGATGAGAAGTCTTAAGCCAATTTCATATTTGTGTGTCCTATTTCCCTAATAATGAATATTTTTCCATAGCCTTTAGTGCAGTTACAAAGTGAGCTTAATGAAATCACTCAGAAATATCTCTTCAGGGAACCAGCACAAGTATTTAAAATTCAGAAGAATGGGTGTTTAAGCTATTGTCCTTAAAGATAAGATCATATTTTGAGGATGGGAGGAGCCTTGTGTGTGTGTGTGTGAAGACAATACCTTATTCTCCCCACTAATAAGAATTTAAGTTCATTTAGACCTCACATACAAATTGTGTTTGGTGGGTTTTTTTCTATTCCAATTGTGTCTATGCCTCCAACTACTGATGGGAATCTAAGCAGGTATTCTTTTATGTGGAATGCCTGACAAATACTACTTATAGTAAAAATAGTACATGTCCCATAGGCCAATACTTCCCAAACTTTAATGTACAATGGAATATTATTCAGCCATGAGGAAGGAAGAAATTCTCCCATTTGTGATACCATGGATGGACCTTGAACGAACAAGTATTATGCTAAGTGAGATAAGTCTGATAGAGAAAGACAAGTACTGTGTATCACTTATATGTGGAAGCTAATAAAGTTAAATCTATAAATACTGTAAGTAGAATGATATACCAGGAGATGGGGGAGAGGAGATAAAAGTGATGGTATTTAAGGGTACAAATATATAACAAGTAGCAAGTAAGCCATAGAGACCACATTCACACTATAATGAACATAGACAATAATACTGTACTATAATCATGTAATACAATCACACTACAATATATAAATCTATCATATAGTAAATACATTGTGTATCTTAAACTTAAACAATGGTACACGTCAAATTTATTCCATTAAAAACACAACTTTAATGTACATACAAATCTCCTGGGAATTATGGAAAAATACAGTTTTGATTCTGGGTTGGAGCCTGAACTTTTGAACTTATAACGAGGTCCCAGATGATCTGGATGCCACTGAACCCTGAACTATACTTTGAGTAGAAAGACTTATGTTATTCTTCTTGCAGAATGTTGTACATGAACTATGAAGATTTACCATGAACAGGTACTACTATTACAAAGCAATAGCTCCACTCTAACTGGAGACTTGAACGAAGTAAATGGATTGAATCTTTTTTTTTTTAAGATTTTATTTATTATTATTAGAGAGAGGGGAAGTGAGAGAGGCAGAGAGGGAGAGAGACATCAATGTATGGTTGTCTTTCACCTGTCTCCAGCCACGGACCTGGCTGGAGACCTGGCTTGCAACCTGGTTATGTGCCCTGGCTAGGGAATGAATCAGCAACCTCTGGGTTCGCAGGTTGGTGCCTTATCCACTGGGCCACCAGCCAGGGCCTGGATTGAATCTTATTAAACATTTGTGTTGACTCCTTGAGATAATTTTAGATTTCCCTGGGAATAGAGGGAGTTAATCCATATTTTATTTTGGTTTTACTGAACAGGCAGGTAGGTGCAAGAGAAAAATCTATGCAGTGATGGGACAAGTGGCCATCCTTTCATTCTCAGACTATGGCTGGCTCATCTTTCAAGAGAAGCCAACAGTGAATTTTAGAAAGGTTTGGGAGATAGAATTCTAAGCATGCACCAAGACTACATGACCAATTTACCTTTCTATATGTCAAAATTTTCAACCTATGGATCACATCTCCAGCTGCTATTCTACTACCGACTGCTTTTGTTTTCGCCAAGTGCAAGTTCAGCACAGAAATGAGGGCGTAAGAAAAACATCAGATTTTATATTCACAGCAACAGCTCCAAGCCCAGACAGCTCCACAGTAAATCTGAACAAGGTCTTGCTATGACTTTGTGACCAAAAACTTAATGTTCTCATACCATTAGTAGGCTCTGGCACTTTATCAAACCTGTGATATTGACTAACTACCAGTAATTGCTGATTTATGGGCAGAATTTTCTCGGCCTTGTTTTCTTCAGGACTCTAATATAACTTCATCTTCAGGAAACGTGCTCTGTGAGCTTTGCTGTTGACTTATCTAAATAGAGGACGTCTTGCTCTTTTACCTGTTGCTGTTAAGATGTCCTTGTAGTAATTTGCTTGCCTTAAGTTATCCCTTTAAAAAAAACACCACACTTCTCTGTTTTCAGGGAGGGCAATTAGCAGAATATAATGTGGGAAATAAATTTTATTCTTCTATCATTTCCAAAAGCTCTTTACTTAAGCAAGATAAAATAATGCTATAACGAAGAATTTATAAAGGGGACCTAGTCTAAGATGACAAATGGGTATCACTTCCAATGTCATCTGACAGAGGAATGAGGGCATATGTGCCTTTGATTTTCCAGTACAGATATAAGATACAGTATTAACTCTAAATTCTGGTTCATACTATATTCTTTACACCTCCCTCTCCCACCCCCCTCTCTCTTTTCATTATATGGTACCACCTATGTAGATACTAAGTACCAATCAGGACTCAAAATTACATCTGAGGAAAGATTAAGGTCATATCAAGAGCTTAGAACAACTCTACCACATTCACCTTCTTTCAAGCTTTCTCTACCCCTATTCCATAATTAACCAGCATCTGATTAATCAGACACATACCAACCTTGGCCATGGAGCACTTCCAAAGGGGTTAGTGTTACTGCTGGGTGCTTTGTGCCAATTCCATGATCATGAGTTGATCACGTTACAGCAACCCTTGAAACAATTCTTGGAACGTTATGACCAAGCCATGGTTCATATTTGCTGGACACAGAAATGTGTCTCTCATTTCCATTTATATCATTTTTCAGAATCAAAGCCTCCAAATTCCTGTCATGTGACTCCTCCATCTCTTCTATATTTTCTTATTTATTGGCTACAGCATTGGGAGGGAGGCAGAGGCTGATGTCAACACCATTTGAGGCCATATAATTCTTGGGAATATCCAAGAATAGAAATATGTTTTGTCCTGTTTATTTCTAGATTCAGAAGAGCACTAATTGCAGACAAAACATCTAGAGCTGATTTAGTTTCTCTCTGGCAATGTGACCTTGGTTGAGCTACTTTGCCTTCTTGATATTTTGTGGAAATGGCATCTGCTCTTAAATGTGGTTAATCAAAGAAGTGCAAAGGAATGTTGCTCTCTCCACAGGAAAGGTTCTAGTCTACATAAACACATGGAATTGTTAAATACTGATATTGTCAGGCTGAGTTAGGTGCAATTGAGTTTTGCAGCATTAAATGTGCATGTTCAGTGATTTTGTTATTGGTGGGCTGATTCTTGGTATGTTAATGAAGACCTATGTATAGTTTTCTTGATTAACTCATGGCTTAGGACTTGTTCCTTCAAGCACCAAACAAGATTCAGTTTTTGAGGCATTGCATCCAATATCTCAATTATTCATCTTAGGAATTAGGGTAAAATTAGCACATCCTTGTTCATCTGGAAATAGATGGGTATGCTAATTGGAATGCTGTAGCTGGAAAAAATCTTGCATAATGAAAGAACTGATATTAATATATTTGAATGGAAGATGCAGATCACATTGTTAATAAGGAATAATTCATTCATGTGTACTTGTTGTAAACAATTATTTTGTGTAATTTATCTCAGTTCCAAAGAAGAAACTATTCAATATACCTAGCAAGTATTTTGAGACAGAAATATGCTAACAAACTTTTTAACTTAAAGCAATAGTTAAAATATTGAAATTTCTTTCTTGCTCCTTCTTATCATATTTTCTATCACTTTCCACATTCAAATTTTCACATTCAGTTGCTGTAAGAGTTTATTAATTCTTAATTATAACTGAATAATTAGGGTACACTTCCATTAACTATCCGTATTAAACACTAGGTGTGTGATAGCTTGCTATCACTAAAATTTCCTGGTTCTTCCAGGTAGGCCCTGCAGAGCCTTTTCTGAGTTTATAAACAAAGCTAAGCCTAAATAATAGGAACAATGATTTATAGACATGCTGAAGGAAATGAGATATCACATCACATGTAAATATATATACTGTATATATTTCTGCTATGAATATATGTAGTATGTAATGGGTTAAAGGGACATTAAGAATCCTCTCTGTTTATGCCCAGCTGTAACCCTTATTCTGTATTATAAGAATGAAATACAGGTTTTCTCGGGAAGAACTGGCTCTTCTACCCAGGATAGTAGAAGTAGATAATTAATATTTAACTGTTCCTTCAGGGAGAACTGGACCTTCTCCCAGAAGGACCTGTTTAGTGGTCAGGTGAGGCCTTTGGTGCACAGCCCCTTTTGTCTAAAACATAGATAAGCACAACACTCAAAGTAAGACTTTGGAATCTATTCGAGGGGAGGATGCTTTGCTCAGAACTTTTCCCAGGCAGACCCTGAATGCTATCTCTGGGATTCCCCAATGTCCATATTCAAGTGTTGATACATTTCCATCTGGTGGTGTATGATCTTAATTCTTACTTTCTCTTTGTTCTCACCCAATAAAGTACTTCATTATTCACATTTGAACTGGAGTTTTTATTGTCTGCGAATCTGAACCTCCAAATTAAGTGGCCATGATCTCATATGTGCCCCTTAACAGCACAGTATGTGTGTGTTTATAGGTGCACACACACACACACACACACACACACACTACACATATACTGTAAACACCAGTTGAGTCCTCTAATCAGTTTTACATTTTTGAAGCTTATTATAGTATGATATAACTTATAGAAACCTTATTATAATATTATAGTCTTTTTATGGTATTTTACCATTATTTCACTTAGAAATTTAATGCAAAAATTTTAGAAAACAAACCTGTAATAAGGGTCTACTATGTGAAATGCATTCTGCTGAATGTTATATAGGAAATAAAAACCAATGAGGACCTCACTATGTATGTGTACAAATATCTACATGTACAAATATCTTAATCAAAAGAAGATATATTTTTTAAAGATTTTATTATTTCCAGAGAGAGAGGAAGAGAGAGAGGCAGAGAGGGAGAGAGACATCAATGTGTGGTTGCCTTTTACCTGCCTCCAGCTATGGACCTAGTTGGAGACCTGGCTGGAGACCTGGTTATGTACCTCGGCTGGGAATCGAACCAGCGACCTTTGGGTTTGCAGGCTGGCGCCTTATCCATTGTGCTACCAGTCAGGTCAAAAGAAGATTTAAAAGCATTATAAACAAAATTGTGTGTGAGCATAAAACTGAATAAGATTGCCATTAAGCATGACTGAACCAAAATGGTAAATTCCAGGGATTATCAAGCAAAGTCAAGGGCAGGAAGAAAAGCCTGCGGATGGAGGCAGGAAATGTGCTGGGATGGGTGATAAGAGAGCTGCAAAGGTTATAGCAAAGTATCTCCTACCTCTTCTCCACACACAGCACTTTGTGATAATTTTACCTCCTTTTCATTAATGTTATGAAAATATTATTTTTTATACAGATTGATATGTGAAAAAATTCTAAAGCAAAACACAATTTTTCATAGACAGCTTATGAGGTCTGTCTTGACAATATTGAGCCAATGTCAATACAGGGTGTGCACAATCAATTGGCAATAACTTTGCATCTCCTTATTTCACATGCTTCTTATTAATTTTTTAAAACTATGTTTCTAATTTAACATCATTGTTTCAGGTATAAAGTATTAAATTTGAGAGCAACCATCATGTTGAAGGAATACAATGTTAGAGCAACCATAATTTCTGGACTACATGCAGGGCAAACTGCTGAGGAAATTGTGGACTTCAGTAACATCCCTTTACATACAGTTGACAATGTGAAGAAGGTGTATGATGCTGATCCTGATGTTGCTGTACCAACAAGGAACATGCATAAGGTACACAAGGAGTGCACAAATCCACATATTGTACACAGAATCCAGGAGGTTATCAGTGAAAATCCAGGATGTTTACCTTGAAGTTTTGAGAGAAGTAGTTGTACCATGGAAGAAGCAAGTCGCAAATGGACATCATTTTAACTTCCAAAAAGATGGTGCACCAGCACATAATGCCAAAAAGGTGCAAGAATTTCTCAGTGTCAGTGTTCCTGAATTCTGGTCAAAGGAAATCTGGCTGCCTAGTTCACCAGCATAATTAGACTATTATGTATGCAGTGTTTGTGAAAAAGAAGTTAGTAAACAACATCCTTCCAATAAAGAGGCTGTTAAAGCTAAGATGGAAAACATTATGACGTCCATGGATAAAGAAAAGTTAATGAAAGCATGCTCAAGATTCCAAAGTGGAATCGGGTCTATTATTGCATCAAATGGAGACTTTTTTGAACAATTAAAAATATAATGACTATGTTTATGTATTTACTTATAAGAATAAATTTATTTCAAAATATAACACTTTTGTGGTATGCTGTTTATTTTACTAAAATTTTGCCAATTGATCACGTACACCCTGTATAGTTAAAAGTGTGTGGGGCTGATACTTTTAGGACAGACCTCGTACACAATAATTTCACTGCTTCAAACTGCCCAGGATAACTTAGAATGGCATTAACTAACATTTAAGCATTCACCAAGGCCTAAGGAGTACCCAAAAGCAAAAAAGAATCATCCAGTAGTACAATGTTGGCAACCATCTGGCAAGCCCGGTGTTAGTGAAGACAGCTGACAAGGTGTAAGGGGCCACGGGATGAGAGTTTTCAGCTGAGACTGCAAATTCAAGCACCAAGTATCACTTCATACTCCCTGTAGTAAGGGGAAGTGAGGGTTTGGGGTAAAAATATGGAACAAGTAATCAGAAAATGGAGGAGCTTCTCTAAGCACTTCTAACTCAAAATTAAGGAAGGAGGACCCCTAAACACACAATATATCTACTTTTTTTGCCCAAAGAGCTTGATCCACTTACCATGACTGCAAAATAAATTACTCCAAAACTTCGTGGAGAAAAACAAGTTTACTATGCTCAGATTCTGTGGATCTGGTTTTTGACATAGCGTAGTGGGGTCCACTTGCCTCCATTCTAAATTATCTGGGTCCCAGGTGCAAGGCATGAAAGATGGGGGACTAGCATCATCTGAAGGCTCACTCACGTGTCTTGCAGTTATCATGGGTGAGGTCAGCTGGGGCCTGAGTTCCTCAATAGTTGGGCTTCTGCAGGAGGTCTCTGCAAAAAGAAAAAAGCTTGTTTGACTTCATCACAATGTGGTGGCACGGTTCAAAGAGCAAGTGTCCTAAGTGAGAGAGCTAACGGCTGGCTAGCATGATCCTTTCTATGCCCCAGCTTTGGAAGTCACAGAGCATTACTTCCAACATATCTTACTTGTGGAAGTGGTTATAAGCTCCTGACCAAATTCAACTGCCAAAACAGAGACCTCACCTCTCAGGAGGAGGAATGACAATGTTCTGAAGAACATGTCAAACCAGAAATTCTGTCGTAGCCCTTCTGGAAAATACAATCTGCCATAGGGCCTTAAAGAGCTCACACACCAAACACTGTACAGAAATCTTTCTGCCCTTTTCTTCTTCCCTTTTCTATATGCTTTGTCGCTGCTGCAGTTTCTTGAATAAAGAGAGGGACAAGGACTTAACAAGAGGTTTGGACTCTGCTTAGGGGAATTATTAACAAAGTTTATTATGGGTTTTCAATATTCAAGCTCAAGATAGATTACTATATTTCTGAAGCATGAAAAAGATATGTATATTTGGAGAAGTGGTTTGGTATAAATCCTTGAGGACTTTAAATGCCATGTTGAGACTTTAGGTCTAATCCTAAACACAGGATTTTGTTTTGTGGTGATGGAGAAATAATTGAATATTTTTTATTAGATGAGTGACATAATCATTTAGGAAAATGATGCACTTTGGAAGTCTAGGTGGGGTGGCAAGAGATTGAAAACTAAGAGGAAACAGAAATTCTCTCAAATGACCTCCTCTTAAGTGAAATGTCTCATTAATTTCTGCCCCACAGTGTTGTCTCTGAAATCCACGGGCTGATTCGCAAGTTGGAGGCTGAAACCAGTCAGGCCCTTTCCACACCCTTTTTATATCCCTGCTCCTTCCAGATGAGTTGCCTGCTTGTCAATGATTAGGGTATTGGTTCTCAAATCAGTTTATGAACTTTAGTTACATAATTTAATTGAATATTTTTAAACAGAATTAACTATGAGGACAAAGGAAATGAGGGAGGTTATTTCTGTAAAACCAAACTACCTGCTTTGAGAAAAACTAAGGACTTAATAAGTGCTGCAGGAATAAGGGTGGGTGAGACAAAGGCAAAAAACTGGGAACAAATGAAAATATAGAGGAATTCTATAGGCACATTTTAGAAGAGTCTTCTAAAGTAGCACAGTGGTTCAGAGTCAAAGAGCTAAACTTAAGACATCCTATTACAGTTCTACCATTTGCTATCTATGTGACTGGGTAATTTACTTAGCTTGTACGTACCTCAGTTTCCTTATCCATAACATAGAGTTACCAATAGTATCTACATCATGGCTTATAGTGAGGATTAATAGAGTTAAAATTTTTATAGTACTCTAAAAAGTATTTGCTACATAGAAAGTATTAAAGGAAGGCTATTACTATAATTATGATGCACTATGATATAGCTTTTAAAAGAAGGATAATGGGGAAGATTAATAAATAAATTACTAGGAAAATGCTTTGGTCACATCAAAAGATGATGAATGAATGCACAACATATGTCCAGAAGGTATCCAGCCACGTAACTGAAGAAGATACAAGATAGATGAAGCACTGTACATAAAACAATGATGCTTCAGTTCCCTTCAAAGTACATAGACTCCTTGGGGCCTCACACATTTTTCCCAATTGCCATCAGATGACCCATCATATTTTCCTCAGTCTCACTGATGGTCTAAAATCTCTTCCCTTTCAAAGGTGATTTTAGATTTGAGAAACATAGAAGTTGCGGGGTGCCAAATATGGGCTATAAGGGGCTCAGTCACCTGGGTGATTTGATGTTTCACAAAAAAAGCTGCATGAGATATGATGCATGAGCAGGCATGTCATTGTGATGAAGCTGCCAATCACCAGCTTCCTGTAGTTGCGGCCTTCTGAATCATCCCAATAGTTTCACAAAGGATTGTTTAAGCTTAATTCAAAATTTGATGCAGATTCATTGCTCTATTTGCTCAGCCATTTTAAATGTGATGGCCACACAGTACACATACTCACTCAATGGCATCTACCACCCCCACTGACTAGTACTGTGAAGTCATTGTTCATGCATGCGCATTACAGTTCACTCTCCTTGGCTGCCAGGTGACACAGATATCAAACTGTTCTCATATTAATAATAGGTGGACTTTTTCCAGACAGACCTCATATACTTGTATTTTCATAATGTATATATACGTGTATATATATATGTAATATATATGTCATAATTTTTATAATTCCCTGCTTACACAGACTTAAAAATAATATTGACAAGCTATTGGTCCCAATTATCTCAGGTAAGAGAGCCTTCTATGTCTAGAGGGCTCTTGTCCAATGTGTGATGTTAGAGGTCTAGGGCAGGAACAGGAGGAATAGAGAGTAAGGGACAGAGAGGAGAGACATGATGAAAGGAAACCCAACAGGAACTGAAAATTGTTTGTGCATAAAAGCAGAGTCAGGAATATGACCTCCAGTCTTGAACCTGAGTCATTGAGAAGATATTTATCAGCAGAAAATGCCCAGTTTGGCAAGAAAATGATGAAAATACTTTATTTAAATATAATTGCTGTGGGTGGGGAGGGGGATAGAGGGGAGCAAAAAGGGGATGGATGTAATACAACAATAAAATTTAAAATAAATAAATAAATATATATATATATAATTGCTTTTAATTGGTATTTCCCAGGTTGTGAGCCTGAACCATCTTTATTTCTTCCCCAAAACAGTCTCTCTATGCAAATGAATCTCATGGCCTTGGCTAGCATATTTTAACCATGTCAAAATTCATAACCAACCTCAGATCTCTTCACTGAACTTTAGACTCATATAGACAGCTGGCTTCCAAACGCAGCTCTTTTTGAATGTTCCGTAGAATATTCATTGAACATTCAATATGTGCAAAGTAATTTATCATCTTGCTAACCCCTGTTTCTTCTCCAAATCACCTTAACTAATGATGTCATTACTTACCCAATTATTCAAGCCATGGGTTATCTGAAAACCTATTTAAATGTCTCACTCTATCTTAACCCTCACAATTAATTGGTCTCTAATTTCGTCATTTAAATAATAGTTGAATCTGTCCCTTCTGCCTCCCAACTCACTTCCTTACCTTTGTAACTGGAATCTCTGTCTTCATGTTTTCTCCCTTCTTATCCACGCTTCACATGGCTACCAGAGATAGATTTATAAAATGCAACACTACATAAATGATTAAAACTTCAATAGTTCTCCATTGTTTAGAGGATATGGCCCAAAATTTTACAAATGGTACATATCGTACATGACACTTAATCTGCTTTCTGCCTTTCTCTTCAGATTCATCTCCATTCCTTGTATCCTAAAATTGGCCACATGGACTTGTCATGAAAACAAGCCCACCTCCCAGAATTTACCATTCAAAAACTATGCAATTAAAATTTCAAAAAGGATATCTTAACTGGATCAGTGAGGAGCAGCTCTTATTTGCTTCAAGAAATCTTGCAAGAAACAGAAAAAAATAAACTCAATTCAAACTTTCTGAATTAATTTTAAGAAGCCTAGTATAATTACACAGGGAAAACAATCCTCAAAAAGTGATGTTTGCAATCTGCATTTATTCTAAATATTTGTTTTATGAATCTATAAATACGTGTTTCTGGTTACCAATTGTATTTTGTATTTCCCTTGCTTTACTTCTATGATTAACATTGGCATTTTTATTGTATTAATAGGACAAGCTCTGATTTATAACATTGTATCTATAGGACAAAAATAATTTGTCTAATAATGATTTAACTTCTAACAATCATAGAAGAACCAATTATGCTGTCAGAAGTGTCTTATACACAAAGTTAGAAATGAAAAGCAGAACAGAGAGGATATTAAAAGAACTCCAAGAAAATAATTTGTGTAGCTCTATAGTAACAAAATCTACAAGAAATGAACAGTAGTCTAAGAAAATATAAATTACCCAATTTGGCCCTTGAAGAGATAGAAAATCTAAATAAGTCTATTTTTATGGGAAAAAAAATGAAGTTATTATAGAACTACTCCTCAAAAATGTGTAAGACCCAGATGGTTTTACAGATGAATGATCTCAAACTTTCCAGGAACAAATTGTTTCTATGTTATATAAACTGGTCCAGAACACAGATAAAGAAAGAAATTATCTCTCTTTCTTATATGAAATTAGAATCATCTAACAAGGAGAGCATAAACTTCAGACCAACAGCCCTTAAAAGTACTAACACAAACTTCTAAGTAAAAGATAAGCCCATTTACTTTAAATATTTTCAAATGTTCAAGAATGACTTAGCAAAGTTAGTTTCAAAAATACAAAGAGAGCTCAATAGTAGAAAATGTATTAATAGGTCCCAAGAGGAAAATCATGTGATTGCCCTATATTGAAAAATGTTGAGGGCAAGGTAGGAATTTATTTTGATAAATTTGAACTGGGAAAATACACAGATGCTCCAAGCGTGGCATGACTATCACCTACTCTTACAATAGGTATGAAATGGTTTATGATACCTTGAGAACATATACAAAATGTTGGCCAAACAACCAACTCCCCTGAGTCCTGGTATCCAGGAATTTTACTGGAGGTCAGTTATGCAGGCATACAGTATTCAATGAACAATCACAGCTACCCAGAGTCTACCACCTGTCCAGGCATTCTCCATAAGTCACATTTTATTTTTAATAGACATATTTTAGAGTAGTTTTAGGCATATAGCAATATTAAGCAGAAGGTACAGAGATGTCCCATATACCTCCTGGCTGCACACATGCATAGCCTCCCTCATTATCAACATTTTCCACCAGTGGTGGTATATTTGTTACAACTGATGAACCTACATTGAAAAATTAATGTTCTTGGTGTTGTATATTCTATAGGTTTGGACAAATTTTTAATAACATATATCTAGCATTGTAGTATCACACAGTTTCACTGTTTTAAATAATATCTGTGCCCAGCCTATTCATTCCTCCATTCCCCATTCCCTGGAAATTACTGATATTTATATTGTTTCCATATTTTTGCCTTTTCCAGAATGTCATATAGTTGAAATTATTCAGTAACCTTTTCAGATTGGCTTCTTTCACCTAGTAAGATACATTTACATTTCCTGTATGTCCTTTCATGGCCTGATAGCTCATCTCTATTAATCCATTTACCTACTCAAGGACATCTTAGCTTACTCCCAAGTTTTGGCAATTACAGAAAAGAAGTTACAAATATTATGTGCAGGTTTTCATTTGGACATGTTTTCAACTCCTTTGGGTAAATACCAAGGAGCACGATTGCTGGATCACAGGGTAAGAGAATGTTTAGTTTTGTCTTCCCAAAGCAGCTGTACCATTTTGCATTCCCACCAACAATGACTGAGAGTTCCTGTTGCTCCACACATAAATTACATTTTTAAGGTAACTGTGTCTGGTAAACATATATGTAGGACCCAAGATCTCAGGCACAACAACTTTTATCAGAATATTCTTAGGTCTCAGAGGCTATCTCCCAGAAGTGGCCAAGGGCCAGCCCTTAAGATAAAACTTGAATTTGAACAACTAAGGCCTGCTGGGTTAACACTTTTCTACCTGCAGAGCCCAGGTCCGAGAGCCCAGCTGCTCTCAGTGAGAAGCTGATTTATACCCAATTAGCACCATGAGAAGGAGTGCACTTTGACTTTCTTCCAAGCAGTCTAAACAGGAAGCAAACACCACTGGCTGAAATGTTGATCCTTCTGTACTGAGAAGGGGTGTTTTCATTATACCTGGTGTGATTCGACTCCAATTGCCAGTTCTCACTTTTATTTCTAACTAGTCCTGGACCCTTTGTTGTCCTCTGGATTAGAAATGCAACCTCTCCTTATTGACACATCCAAGAGAGGCTGGAGGAAAGCATTAAAGCTTCTTTCTGAGGTTTGATTTCAAGTTGGTGAGTTAGAGTTCTTGGGAAAAGAACCATTTGATTAGAGGAAAATAACCTGCTCTCACTTCCTTTTTTGGAACTAAGCAAAATAGTTATCTTAAATAGACTACTTTAGAGATACCCCTGGCAAGGCTGGGATGTGACTGTACAGACTGAAGCATGTGCTCTGGCTTGGCAATGCTCCTCTCTCTCATAGCCAGACTGTTTAGGTCTGGGACACCAAGGGTAGAGGTGAGAATGGTACCCTTATAATGACACCAAAGCACCCACTCTTAACATTTCATGTTAGAAAAGGTAAAACCAAAAAAAATAAAGTGCATTCCATGTTAATAAAGTTGGATTTACCCTAGAGGTAGTAAGAAGCTATTAAAAGAATTTACAGGGTCCATCAGACTAAGATTTGTATGTTTTTTATTGTTTATTGTCAATATTTATTTTTATTATCTTTTATTATTTATGCTATTACAGTTGCCCCAATTTTTCCCCCTTTGCCCCCCTCCACCCTGTCCCCTCTACTCCCTCAGTCAATCCCCACTCAGTTGTCCATGTCCATGAGTCATGCATATGTTCTTTGTCTGCTTTATTCCCTAGGTCATACTTTACATCCCCATGACTATTTTGTAACTATCATTTTGTACTTCCTAACTCCTTCATTTTTTTTGCCCATCTTCCTGACTCCCCTCCCTGTTCCTATCTATTTCTACCCTTTCCCATCTGGCAACCATAAAAACATTCTCTGTATCAATGATTCTTATTTATTTTGTTTTGTCTTAGGATTATTGATAGATATGTATTTATTGCCATTTTATTGTTCATATTTTTATCTTATTTTCTTTCTTAAAGAAGACTTTTTAAAAACAAATCTGGAAAATAAAGAGAAGACCCTTTAATATTTCATATAACATTAGTTTGGTTGTGATTAATTCCTTTAGCTTTCTCTTGTCTGGGAAGCTCTATTTGTCCTTTGATTCTAAATGATAGCTTTTCTAGGTAGTTATAGTTTTAAATTATTGCTCTGTACACAGTGAGGACTGAGGGGAACAAGAATGGATGCAAATTTAGTAGGAGATTTATGCATTAATTAAGGCAAAAAATGACCAAACTTAAAGCTAAATCCATAGGATAGAATGTAACCTGAGTATCAGATATTCGGAGAGTAAAACTGACATGCCAGAAAGAATCTAGCATGATGCCCATGTTCTGGGTTGGATAAGAAGACAGAGAGTCCATCAGTCCAGGGCCTCCAGCAGGGAATATAGAGGAAGGAGAACAACCTGACATGGTAGACCACATATAGTGGGTTTAGTACAGTTCTAGGAAGCTGAATGGTGGAGGAGGAACTGTAGGTAGATTATTCTGGAACTATTAAGTCACAGGCTCAGGGTAAGAAGAAAAACAAAAGTCAGAGAGACCTCAGTTAGGGAGCGACAGTGAAATACAAAAGGCATAAGCATACGTGAACCTGCAAAAGAAAAATCCATAAGCTCTGATGATTGATTAACAGAATACATTGTATGAAGGAGAAAAACACAAGTTAGAGATGACTCCTGTTTTTCAACTTTTAATTCCTGATTTAATTACCAACATCACATGACTGGAGTCTCTTGGATAAATAATATTATTTAATTCTAATAAGAAATTTCAATGTAAATTTTTATTGCAAATGGCTAAATTATTTTTCTCCAGTTGGCACAAAATTCTCGTTATACTTAGCAACCATTATCCCATTGGGAAAAGAAGTTTTCTTGCCCAGAATTACACTGATTGCTAAATTACCATTTGTGCTGACAACATTGAAGTGCCATAGCTTTTGTTTCTACCTGACTGTTGATCCCTGATGAACAGTGGTTTAGTTTGTGCAACTGTTTAACACACCAAGTTTTAAAGACTGATTGTAACTTTTAGTTTGAGATGTTTGACCTTTTATCCACATTTAAATATCTGAAAAGCATTTGGAAACCTCAGCTAGAAGATCAAACAAAATTCTGTCACAAAAGTCCCTGACCTTTCTACATTTCTGAGTAAGGGAATTAAGACATCAGGCTTTCTTAATACACATTTGAAACCAAGTTCATTGATTGAGAGCTTTCTGTTCTGCATTTGTCTCCTCGGCTTTACCTAATGTCAGTGTAAAATCTGTGGAGCTCCATCCGTTACTTTCTCTTTTTTGTCTTCTGATCTCTATAATGTTCAAGTGACTTGCAGTTGAATGAATACAAGTTCAGTCTGTTTAGATTTGAGTATATATTACCAAACTGGTCAGAATCTTACACTCTGAAGCTAAAACTATAATCCAAATACTGGCTGGCAGAGGATTTACTTAAATTTGGAGACTCAGTCTTGTTTTCATTTTACTAAAACTGAATACTCTCTACTTTTTCATTTATTCATTTAATGATCCTTATTGGGGCATACTGTGTGCCAAATACTTGGGGTACAACAGTGAATTAAGACCTTTCATTCAAAAGGCTTATAGTTGTGGGGGGATATAAAATAAGAGGCATTACAATAAGTAAATCTATGACATGTGAGGAGGTAATTAGTATTCTGAGGAAAAGAACAGGTTGAAGAGGTAGAGCAGGTAGAGGTGGGAGTTGAGTAGAGGAGCTGCTGTATTAAATATGGAGATCAGGGTGGATCCCCTGAAGGAAGTCATATAGGAGCATAAACCTGAAACGTATGAGAGAAATACACAGAAAGATATATGGGGAAAGCGCATTCCAGGCAGAGGAAGCAGAAAAAGCAAAGATCCTAGAATATTCCAGGAACAGCAAGGAGGGGGAGCCCGGGGCTGGTTAGTAGAGGGTGCAGGCTGTTGCAAGCATAAGCATGTATGAGTGTTCAGAAATACCTGCTGACAAACTCAAGGCCCCTTTTATGTAGTTATAAATGTGCAATCTTGTTCATCCCCCATACTAAGTTTTCCACTTATTAAGCTCATATTTTCACCAAACCTCCAACCCATTTATGTCTATTTATACCTCTATGCTCTTGTAGATTCTTCTGGCACCACATTTTGTACCTTACTGCTAGTGCAAAGACTTCTTCTTTGCTATGGTCTACCTCATTATTCATCCATTGTCGGTGATGTTTTGTCTAACACATTGTTTTTAATATACTCAGTGCCACATATTTCATCCTTTACATATTTTCTGTTTTGTGTCATTCCTTTATTCCTTTCTTACATCATGCATGTGCTTCCTAAAATCTGAGATCACATGTCATACTTCACCTATATTTAGCCTTTACAGAGTGTTTATCCCCTATCAGGCACTGGTTATACAAAGATGAGGAAGACCCCATCACCATTCTGGTGGAGTTCAATCTGGACAGAAAATGACTAGCAAATCAGTAACAATGATACTATAGGATCAATGTGCAGCTATGATTCTGAAAGTAGCAGCACTCTGAAAAGAGAGGAAACAAGGAACCAAAATGTATTTCCTTCCATTTGTTATCTCATTTAATTCCTATAATAGCTTGGCAGATAGAGGTTATAAACTTCATTCTAAAAGATAAAGAAATTGAGATGCAGAGGTGAAGTTTCTTGACCATGGTTATTCAGGTAGCTATGATAAATCTTGGGACAGGTAGGAACTAGGCCTTTGATCTTCATTTAACTACATTATTCTTCCACTTGCTTGCTATCCTGTACCAATCCAAAGAACACAGTAACTAAGAAAAATAAAAACATACCAGTCAGATAAAATAGCAATTTCTTTAATTTGGCCTTATGGTCCCCTTTCAAATACCAAAGAATGCCCATGGTAAACAAACTTTTAAAAAATTTAGAAACTTTGATCTTGTCTTTCCATAGATCTTGATTTTTTTTAAATCTAATCTAATTCTATCTATATTTTTCTCTTACAATTCCTATAGTGTTTGTATAAAGACCAGTTGTGAAATGAAAATGTCATGTTAGAATTCTAACTCTGCCTTTCATTTATTATAGGTTGCTCAATTTAGTGGTTTTGGGTCATTCCACTTATAAAACACAGATACTAAGATAAGGACCTTGGTAGAATTAATTAATATTTTTAAAACATCTGATATTATACAACTAAAAACTACTAACTAAGTGAACAAAATGACAGTTTTCTTTGCATGTATAGAAAAGACATGCATTAGATAATTAGGTGACTTCTCAAGTAACTGTTATGAAAAAAACTAAGACCATCCAAATGAGAACTGACAGAGGCTTTTATTCAGAGATTGCTACAGCAAGGGAGTCAGCCACAGCCACTTGCACTTTGGCAGAGACTCAAAAGCAGGTGAAGGAAGCTTTATAGTGGATAAAAGAAAACCTTTGGGTATGTCCTGATTGGGGGCTGTTGGCACGGGGAAGCTATAGACAGGCTAACTACAAGAGTGGTGTCCTAAGTGATTGGTTATGAGTGCATATTTGGCTTTCTCTGGTTGATCCCTTGTTGGGAATGGAATAGATATTAGGGAAGCCTTCAGTTATCAATCAAATCATGGCCATTTTGTTACAGAGGCTATTGTTTAGCTTCTTGGGTCAGTTGCTAGAGATAGTGATCCAACTTTCTACAAGTTTGACTTAGCAGATATCCTTCCTGGTTGGTTATTACAGATAATGGGTTGATTTCATGGCCTAGTTGCTGTAAATGATGAATCATAGTTGTAGTTTTATAAATGACCTGACAATTATCTATATATTGAGCCTCTTACTATAGATCTATCAACAGTTGATTTAATAAGTCTCTATGATTTATAGGATTCTATATGTTCTTTAATGAATTATCAATTTTTTTAAAAAAACTTTAGTTTCAGAACCATCTACAGTACATGTACCAATTTTTCTAAGCCTTAACTTCATCAAAATTGACATATATTAATAATCTGAGTATATCCTTCTCTTGTCAAAATTTTAAGCTAACTATTCCAAATGTGACCTAAAATTTCAATCATGATTCATTAGACAATATATATAGGGTAGAAAAGTCATTGTTGGATTCTAAAGACTTTATTACCATTGTTAACAAACATTGCTAATTAGCCCTCCAGGAAAGGTTAGGCTGACCATATACAGTATGTGTACATATTCTTCAAAGCTTATAAGAAATTAAATGAAAAACCTCCTATAACTGGCACTTGGGTGCTATACACTAAACAATATAAATTTTATAAAAAATAAAATCATTTTTATAACTATCCACAACAAAAATCATGTAGCCAACATAGAAAAGGTAATTCAGATAATGAGAGAATCATAAGACTACTACCATCAACATCATGGCTATTCTCTTGGTCACTTCATGTGAAGGTGGCCAGAAATACAATGTGGACATTTTTTGTTTGCTTGCTTGGATAATTTTTAATTATCCAATTATCCTTTTCTCTCAGTTCTCATTGTGGGGTGAGAGATGCTCCTTTCCTTCCCCTAGGGGTAGAACCAGGCCTGAGTTAATCAATAAGTCAAATTTCATAACTGTAATCATTGATTCAGAGATGGGCTCATGGCCAGAACTGGTCCAATCAGAGTAATTGTCAGAACTTTTAATGAGAATGTTGGAACAAATACTTTCATATGTTGCTGGTGGGCAAGAGCCAGGAAGACTATACCCCAAGGGCAGCTGACAACAAGTTTGCAGTGCAGGAAGAGCAAAAGTCTGAGAATAAGGTCAACAGAGATAAAGCATAGTCCCCCAGTACAGTAAAAAACCAACAAAAAACCCACTCAGCTTTCTAGCTTTCCAGAAGCTCACCCAGAGTCACCTCAATGGAACAGAAGATGCTCTTTGTGTGCTTATCACTTAGAAGTGTACAAGTGTTTCAGGAGCTCTGTGTCAGGAACTGGGGACAGGGAGTATGTATTTTTCCATCATCTCACAAGCAGTAAAGAGAGAGAAGCCAGAGAGCAACAGATATAATTTGAATCTGAGTATTTTCTCAATTACAACTTCACAGTCTTTGTAATTATAAAATAAATATGACAAAATATAAGAACAATGTAAACAAGGTTAAAGAAGCAAATAATCTCACTACCTATATTCTTATCATCTTGGGATTACCATGCTAAAACTTCAGAGGACTGAATCTCAATAGTCAGAGTCAACTGGATAAAGACAACTTTGTAGGTAGAAAATGAGAAATATATTTGGTGAGCAAACCAGAATAGCAACATATATAATATTTATCATCATTAGCAGTAGATATAATTGCCATATATGTTGGAACAACTCCTTCAGCAAAAGCTCTGTGGCAAGGGTGGTTATTTCTTGTGAAAAGTGGCTATGCCACAAATTGAAAAGCAGGGTTTGACTACAGAAAGCGTAAGAAACATGGCTGTTATGGTCCAGGTTTGATGAGACAAAGTCTCACATGTAATCTCAGTATTAAAGCAAAACTTCAAACTCATTCTGCAGCCAAGAAAAAAGTACTTCCTCTGAAGGGGAAGACCCATCCTTTAGGAAGCTTTCTATCAGGAAATAGTGTAAGGAGCCTCTGGACAACACTTGAACAACTTCAAGTGTTCCAACATTCACATGATGGTGGTGCCAGAAGGAGAAGAAAAAGAGCAAGAAATTGGAACCTATTTGAAGAAGTAATGTAAGAAAACTTTCTTAATTTGGTGAAGGAAATAGACATTTAAGTCCAGTAAGCACAGAGAGTCCCAAACAAGATGGATGCAAAGAGGACCACACCAATACACATTTAATTAAAATGCCAAAGATTAAAGCTAAAAGGAGTGTCTTAAAAGCAGCAGATAATTACCTATAGGGGAGTTCCCATAAGACTATCAGCTGATTTCTCAAAAGAAACTTTGCAAGCTAGAAGGGATTGGCAAGAAGTATTCAACATAATGAAAAAGAAGTACCTACAACCAAGATTACACAGCAGAGCTATCATTTAGAATTGAAGGGGAGATAAAATGCTTCCCAGAGAAAGTAAAACTAAAGGAGTTCACTATCATGAACCCATTATATGAAATGGTAAAGGGATTTACTTAAGATAAAGAAGGAGATCAAAACTATGAATGTTAAAATGGCAATAAATTCATAAGTATCAACAATTAAATCTAAAAAAACAAACTAAGCAAGCAAGTAGAACAGAAACAGAATCACAGATATAGAGAACATTGGCATGGTGGCCAGTTGGGAGAGGGGGGCTGGCATGAACAAAGGAGGGGGTATCACCAGAGGGAGTGGAAGTTACTTGGGTAGAGAGGGATAAAGGGGAAAAATTGGAACAACTGTAAAAAAAAAGAATTAATAAAAAGAAAAGAAAGGAAATGCTCTCTTCAGCCCCTTCAGGAAGTGAAATAAGCAGCCATGCATTTAGTGTGATTTCAGGACAATGAGTCTTCATTAGATCAGAAAAGTGCCTATGCTTTGAGCTTTTATATGCCCTAATACTTAAGTCAAAAGCTCTCACCCACAGAGATGTTTCTGTGCACTAAGAGAACAAAGCTTTAAAAAAGGAGATAGAGAGAACAAAGCCTTAAACATTTGTAGTAAAGAGATTTTTTGCCTCGATAAGAAACAAAATTTGGATGAGCTACAGTTATATAAATGAGCCTCTGTGTTACTTACTTTTCCACATCAGGTAATACCATTAGCCCAACACCTGCCACTCTCAAACTCAAATTCTCACACACCCAACTGCTTTAAATAAAATCCAAATAAACATATTTTTAGCCACTTGGAACATATATACTTCACATAAACTGCACCCAGTATCTGGAGATCATCCATAGATAAGACAAGTCCTGTTAGCTGCAAAGGCCACCAAATGGTTGTTGCCCTTCGGAGCTCTCTGACCCAGAAATTGCACCTTGTTGCCAAGCAATATGACGTGGATTCACACCTTCTGCTAAGATTTTCACCTCTGCCCTGGAGTTCCCTCACCCTATTCCTCTTTTGGGAAGTAGCCTTATGTGGCCAAGTCTGGAAGGCCTCTTGCTAGAAGGGGCTTCGCCTGTCATGACACCCCATCCAGCACTGCCCAGTAAAGCCTGTTGTGTGTTACTGCCCCTTGTGATCCTGCCTTTTCTTTGTTCAGTCCTGACATCCCTGAACTCAACCAGAGCCATATGAGTCTATGCGTTTGTAATGCATTTGCACCATTTTGATCAGAAGAAATGTGTTCCCCAAATCTTATCAATGAAGCAAATCTCATTGTATATTATTAATATATGTATTTTTTTGCCCACCCAAGTTCTGGACTACGTAAGAATAAAGGTGTTAGCTAACAATGGGCCCAGGTTTAGGCCAATTTATTCACTCAGTCTCAGGAGGGGCTAGAGATCCAACCTTTCCACTCTAGGGGCAGATCAGAGCTCATGCTTTCTCCAGCCAGGCAGGCACACCTCAAAGTGACAGGAAGAGAAAAAAGCTCAGATTTTTCCCAAGTGCACCAGCCAGGGAGTCCACTGAATGATGGGTAACATATAGGCCAAAGATTTTCCCATGGATGGTCTTCCACATACAAAGAAGCAGCAGCATTGGGAATGAGCATTCTCCCCTAATAATCACATTCTCTTTTGCAATTACAGTTTACAAAAGTAGACTTATTTCTGTGGAGAAAGTTTATACCCAAGATGATATAATTTTCATTGAGATCCACCATTTTATAATCATACATTTAAAGAAAGTATATTATATTTCTTTATATTAAATGCTCAAATCATATCAATAAAATGACTGAATTCATTTTTATGTTTAGGGTCATAATATACATGCCTAGAAATAGGTACACTTAACTGAGTGAAACACAGTGGACTGACTAACCCTTAGTTTAGTTGATGAAGATTTCATATTGTAGTCCATGCTAGGAAAACATTCCACAATTATGGATTTGTTTAGAACTTCTAATGATTATACAACAGTTACTTTCTGACTTTTCAAAATGAACAGTTGTATCTTGGTTCTAAGAAAGAATAAGCACTGAACTCCAGCAGTGGTGATAGCTTGAAATACACACAACAACACAAAGAAAGCGTGTGTGTGAAGACATCACTCTAAGAGTCTCCAAGGCAGGTTGTTATATGTTTATCAAGTCACAACCTTGATTACAAGTTCTGTAAGCTCACTTATCTGCCTGGCACAATTCTGTACTTCTAGGCATGCTTATAAACACCAAACTGGGCATAAATTAAGCATACAAAACTTTAGTCACAGGGAACAAGAAGGGAAAAGTTTTGAGCGCATTAGAACAAGAGATTATTCGAGGTATGAGGGTACTATGGCTTTAACTGTAAACCCCGAAAGCCTGAGCATGTTGTGACACTGTTGTGACATTCAAGAAGAGTTACACCAGACAATTTAGATTTCACTGTGACATATGCTGTATAAATTCTTTAATGTTTAGCTTATCTTGCACTAAACAGCAGAAGAATACTTAGTAAGTGCAAGTAGGTCAACATCACTTTAATTTGCATTATCAGTGCAGAAGAACATTTTACACTCTATGTGTTGTGATAAAATACTGTGTCATTTCTGTCACCCAATTCAGAGTATTTTTAGGCCTTTGCACATTGTGTGTAGAGATATTTGGTGTTGCCTGTAATGTAACTTGCCATCTGTGTTCTAGTTTCTCAGCATTGGCAGAAGTGAGCAAAAAGCTTTGGCCTAACTTCAAGGGGTTAAGGTTTTTGCTAACAAATATGGACTATTTGATATGAAAACCATCATTGTTTGATATGTCAAATAAAACATTTGTCAATCAAAAGTCTTTAAGCACGGGGCTATGTGACATTTACTCTTTTATAAACCCACCAAGTCCCTGGTGGCATGCCTTTTTTCCTCTCATTTAAATAGTGGTAGGAGAACAAATCACACTTCAGGGCAAGTTGATAACTGCCAGTCACGATTCCTGCCTTGTTTACTATAATGAGGAGGGTAATAAATGCATCTGACCATTTCGGCTGGCATTTGCATAGATGAATGATTTGTCCAGTCAGTTGCTCTCCAGTGATTTGGGTCTTTTTGTCAGCACAAAGAGCATTCAGTCTCTCTGGAATTTATAGCAGCCAAGCTCTCATTAGCAAACATCCTTTACCATGAATGATTCAAATAATTACCACTGAAATAATAAACTGTTTCACAAAAACATTTTATTTGATGGCTCCAAACATCAACTTTTCTGAATTGTTGACATTCAAATAAGCCAGAGAGCTGCATTGTTAAGGAACAATGGTCCTCTTGTTAAAGGGTGGGCATTGTTTTACCTCCAATAGACCTTTAAACTTGGCCAGCTATCAAATGAGTCCCTCAGTCTGCCAGCCAACATTCTGGATAATCAGAGGGCATATACCAGATGGAGCTGTTAAAACTTTACATATTCAAACTCCAGGAAATATTCTTTTGATTTCTTTTGAGGTTGCAAACCTAGAACTCCAGATTAATTAGCGGCTGCTCTTTGTATCATTTTTGCACTTACTGGAGCCAAATCATATTAAGTGTCCTCACTTATACTGAGCTATTCAAGTGCGAGTTCTTTGCTGTAATTGTATTCTATGTGTATAATTAAGTGTTATTTGATACAGTTTTGGAGTTCAAGCAAATGAGCAAGCAACAATTATACCTTACTATGATCTTCTCTAGTGCATAGCCATAGGGTTGCTCTCAGTGAATTACCAAATTCATAGCACTAGGAAAGCAGCAGTTCCTGTTATCGGCTTTCTTCACCCTCAGCGCCATGCATAATTTAGAGAGTTTTATTAATTTTGAGCTGGCTTAATGTATGCGCATGTTCTAAAGATCTAGGTAGATTGTATGACTAAGTTTAGCTTTCATAGGGCAATTGTTTATGCATGTAAATGTCTGAAAAATATTTTCCCTCAAAGCTTAAAAAGCTATGGTTTCATTTAAATAGATTAACTTGCACATTGCACCTTTTTCCTTACCTGCAAGAGGAAATTCAGGAAGGTAATGGATGGAATATATTTCTGTGCTTTGCAAATTTCCTCATTACTTTAACTTTCAAATTTAGAGATGTTATATATAACAAGAATGGAAAGCCTCAACAATACTGAAATGCCTTGATGTTCATACAAAATTACATGATAACAGGAAAATCATGATCATTGGTAAGCAAAAATGTTAAATGTTAACTTCGAAGAATAACTTAAGGATATTAACACCAAGTAGGTTTTGTAGACCCTGTAGTCATCCTCTCATGGAGTATCCTTCAAGATTGCCTGATTTAAGCAGCCACTTAAAATGGTGTATGATTACTTTAGCTTCCATTTCTATCCCACAAGGGTAGATGCAAATTAGAAACATAATTAGTCATATTTGAAATAATTTACTTTATTGGGACTTTGTAACCAAATTCTCAAGTTTCTTCTTTGCCATTAGCTCAGGAGCTTTGACTTCAAATGGTGTGACTTTTTTTGTTTCCCTTTGCTCATGCTGCCGGCCTTGGTTGGTAATCACGGTCAAGGCTACAGAACCGAACCCATTTTTCATTTTGCTATTTGGCTTGTCAAATCAAAGGTCAAGAGATGATGAAGAAACTCCAAAACAGCCCAGGACTGGCAGATTTTCCCCCAAGTTTTCTAACAGAATTTGGTGCTTATGAAAGTGAGGGAATAGAGAAGTGGGTAGAGCCATAAATCATGCAGACAAGAGCTCTCCAAGTTCTGCACAGTTTCACTGCCTACTGCCCAGAGGCCCAGAAAAGAAAAGCAGATGTCCTACCACTAATAATGTCGTTCTCATGATCTCAGGGCTGGGGGCATGTGAGGACAGCTTTCTGACATCAGCTCATCATTTGTGATTAGAGGTGTGAACAAAGAGTAAGTGCACCCTTAACTCCTTAGCTGTGCTCCCTTTCAGACATGACTTGATATATGAGGGATATAGAATCATAGAATGTTAGCGCCAGGAGTGACATGGGGATCACAGTAAGCAACAAGTAAGAACCTGTACTTGAATCCAGGTCTCTTGACAGCATAGAGGTCATTCTCTTTAAGTTAGACCACAGTGATATGCCTCTAAGGCTTTCTCATTACAGTTTACACACACACATATCCTATTCATGAGTGAACTTTTGCTCATATTAATAAAAATGATTCCACGCAATGCTACTCTTGGTCATTAGGCCTTCTAGTGATGATGTCAGTCTAGGTTCCAGGACAAGGGTCTTTATCATAGTGCTACCATTTCTTCCCCAGTGATCCAAAGAATTGCTTGGTATTGTGCTAATAGAATAAGGGGAATTGTTTTGTTTGTTTTTAAGGCAGAAATTTTTATTTGCTTGTCTGTTTGTTAAACAAATTATTCCAGGGACTGCTATAGTAATCAAGTTGCTGAGATGTTTTTAGGCCAGACCTTCAACTCCTGTGGGCGAAGTATTGTTTTCAGATTCTTTGAAGGGGAGAAGAGAAAACTCTAGTTCCTATTGAAACAATTAATGCAATCTCTTGAGTTGTCCCAAAATATTGATGTGTTTGACATTGTGGTTCAAGTGTAGAATTTACTTGAGTATTTTCTCTTTAGTCAGTGCTCTGATAATATTAATTTTGTTTTAAGCTCTGTTATGGGCTGAATTGTGCCCTCCTCCCAAATTTATACATTGAAGTTCCAATCCTCCAGTATCTCCGAAGGTGATTGTATTTGAAGATGGAGCCTTTAAAGAGGCAATTGGGTTAAAATGAGACTGCTAGGGTAGCCCTATTCCAATCAGACCTTTTATAAGAGGAAATTTAGACACAAAAGAGATACCAAGAATGCACATGCACAGAGAAAAGACCACTTGAAGAGGCAGCAGGAGGGCAGTCATTTACAAGCCCAGGAGAGAGGCCTCCGAGGAAACCAACTCTGCCAGCACCTTAATCATGGGTTTTCAACCTCCAGGGATGTGAGAAATAACTTTCTGTCGCTTAAGCTACCCAATCTGTGGTATGTTGTTATGGCAGTTCTAGCAAACTAATACAAACTCCTTGAATGTATAGCCTTCTCTAAACTCTAAAATAGTCCTTGCTGAGGCCCCTACCTGAAATGCATTTCCTCCCCAGCTTTTGCCTGGCTAACTCTTACACATCTTCACATTTCAGGTTAGACAACCCCTCTTCCAGGAAGACTTCCTTCACTGTGCATCCCTGGTCTGGTGCCCCTCTGAGTTCAATACCATAGCAAAATACTTCACATGGCACTTAGCAGTAAACCCGAGGCTACTAGGTTTGACATTTGACCCTGACTTGCCCATTTTAATGGGAAAAAATGCATTGTTACAGATCTTAGTGACATTGTTAGTTTGTTCCTCTGTAAAGAAAGTTCCAAGTACATGTGGTGAGACATTTCCTTAGTCAGAGTTCATTTAAAAAACAGTATAATCAAAGACTTAAAGTTAGGGTAGGCAAAAAAAGTTTCGAGCAAAGAATTTTATGAAGCAAGAAGACATGTGGTAAAGCCTCATGTCTAAACATGTGGGAACAATATAAGTTTGAGAGAAATTTGGGGAAGTTCTACTGTTAGAACATATATGCAATGGAAAAATCACCAACTTGAGCAACACAATAAATAGTAGTGTAAAAGTATAATTGTTCAAGTTTTGGACTTAGGCCTTCAGACTTGCAAAATCTCATAGTACACTGACCACTGGTCTGCTAGAGCGACACATACTCACACTTACATACCTGTATACACATATGCATGCACATGCATACACATGTGCACATGCATTTGAGGGAGGGGCAAATAGGGCAGTTCCAGAAGGAAGCTGTTACTCATTAATGCTACCTAATAATGTGCATCTTCCCTGCTCAGAACTTTCTAAGCTGCTTTGCAACTACTTTTCATATCCAATCTGATGTAGTTAAGTCTTCTAATTGGGCAGCAATGAGCTAAAGAAGGAATACATGTAATAGAACTACCTCCCTACCCTAAAGTTTCCTGAGGGTAGGATCAGCTTCCACTATATCCTCAGTGCCCAGGGCATAGGGCCTGGGACTCAGAAAGTCCCCAAGAAGTCTTATTCTTTTTTATTTTTTAAGATTTTATTTATTATTTCCAGGAAGAGAGGAAGGGAGAGAGGCAAAGAGGGAGAGAAACATCAATGTATGGTTGCCTTTCACCTGCCTCCAGCCACAGATCTGGCTGGAAACCTGGCTTGCAACCTGATTCTGTGCCCTGGCTGGGGAATTGAACCAGTGACCTTTAGGTTCACAGGCTGTCACTTTATCCACTGTGTCACCAGCCAGGAAAAGAAGTATTGTTCTTGAAGTGGAATGAACTGAGTGAGGGAGAAAGCAAGAGTGAAGTCAGGAGAGATGGAAAGAGGACAGAAGGCTTTCCCATTTTTGTGCATTCCTCAACAACTTGCCTCAAACTCAACAGCCTTTAGCATTTGCATTCATTCTGTACATGAGTCTCTATTAAATGACCATATTAATATTTATTTTTTGTTTTGAAAAAGGAATGGATTTAAATCCAAGTTGTCTGAGTTAGAAAGACAAGTTCTACCTTCTTAGCTTACTAAATATACAACTACAACCCTTCCGATACCTTCTCCTATTTGATGCTCAACAGTTATCATGAAATAATTATAGATGCTTTCTCCTGTTACATGGAATAATTGCCTCTCTCACCCCCACCCCTGAACTTACTCACTAAGCTTTAATCATCACAAAAAATGTATTTATGCAAGGAAATAGCAAGTTATTCACTCGGCTCATTTTATTCACCATTGTCTTCTGATTTCTTCACACTACTTAATTTAGCATGTCAAGGTGAAACGATTAGTTTATCTCACCTTGGCATGGCTATAGTCCACTGACAGAATGTATTTGTGACATTCTTGTTGGACTTCCTCTCTAGTAATTGCTATCTCCTGAATTACTTATCCTTGGTTGGTATTTCCAAGTCAGAATACTATGTGACCAGTAGGTAAATCTGGTCAATCAGAATAGAGGCATCAAAGAAAATGCCATCTCTTTGGACCACTACACATGATAAGTGGCTTTACTCCTTTACTCCTCTTAATGATCAGAAAAGCCCAATTAACACCCAAAGTTTAAAAAGATGCATCTTTTTATTTATCTAAGACTCCACTGTTAAAAAACCTTGCCAGATTTACAATTCTAAAGACAACAGCTTTTTGGAAATGTGTTTTATTTGCAGTTATAATATCTATAGTTAAATCAGTTCATTAAAAATAGAGTTGTAAACTATCTCCCAAAATGCCATATTTAAGTGTTTAAAACAAAAATGATTAAATCATATGTTTACACTGCATTTGGTTAGAACTGTGAAGTTGTCTAGTACACAAAACCATGAGCTTAGATAGGAAATACTTTAAAAATTAAGATAGAGGTGAGGAACATGTAATTTTATATTACACATCTAGTCACTCAACTTAGGGTTAAACAAGCATTGTCCTTAAGCATTTTGCCATGGTAGTATTTGCTACACTTAACTTCTAAAAAGCTATTACCTGTCTAGGTCTCATGGCAAATGAGCAACAGCATATACTCAATGGAAAAGGAGACATCTTAAGCCCAGAAAGTGTGTAAAACACTGCAACACTGCAAAGCCTCAGTGTTTGTGAAAGCGGTCTGTATTTTGCCTTTTGAATTATATTATCTTTTATGGCCCTACTTGGCTTCATTCTTTTCATAAGAAAGCTAAGGGGTTTTTCTGTTAATAAGGGCTGCAAAGCTCCTAGTTTCCACAAAGCTCTCCTGTGAAATAAATCCTGTGAGTGAGGGTGCAAGGGCAGGAGAGGACCTCTGGACCCCGTGCGCCAGACCTGGGTCCCCAGTGTAGCCTTGCTCTGCTAATTGTGTGATTTGCGTTTGTCTCTTAATCGCGCTCTACCTTTATGTCTTCATTGTTAAAACAGGAATACTAATAGCTGCCCTGCCTGCATAGTTGTTATGAGGATCAAATGAATTAATAAATGTGAGAGTGCTTTGGAAAAGTTAAAAGTGCCACTCAAGCATTTATTATTCTTATTTGGCTTTCATATTCTCTGGACACTCCATTTATAATAAGGCTCTCCTGGAGAAGTGGCTGTTTCTTGAAATCCTATGAAAGCGTTGTCTTTGTATTATCTCTTATGGGTTCCTTTGGAAGTTCAGCACGGCTCTCTGTTCCCTACTGTGCTGTGCATACATTGCCCAGAGCGATTCTAGCACTATCCTCATGTGGATGGTAATCTGTTCCCATAGCTCTGCGCGTGCTGGGCTCCTTCGGGTTAGTGCTAAGGTAATGGGATTAGAAATACATATGCTCTTTATAGTGTTTTTCTAATTACAAAAGTAATTCATTTCTTTTTCATTCTTCACCTGAGGATATACTGTGTGTGTGTTTTTATTGAGTTGAGAGAAAAGAGAAATAATCAATGAGAGAGAGAAACATCGATCAGTTTCCTCCCATTCCAGCCCCCAACTGGGGATCAAACCTGCAACCTAGGCATGTGCCCTGACTGGGAATCAAACCCGCTACCTTTTGGTGTACAGGGATGATGCTCCAGCCAACTTAGCCACCCAGCCAGGGCACAAACATTCTTAACAGAACATTTTGAAATGATAGGAATTCAAAAAGAAAAATATCTGAGCCCTGGCTGGTGGCTCAGTGGATAAGGTGCCGGCCTGCGAACCCAAAGGTCGCTGGTTCGATTCCCAGCCAGGGCAACATAACCAGGTTGCAAGCCAGGTCTCCAGCCAGGTCTGTAGCTGGAGGCAGGTGAAAGGCAACCATACATTGATGTCTCTCTCCCTCTCTGTCTCTCTCCCTTCCCCCTCTCTCTGGAA
>PVIW01001632.1:156735-191736 GCA_004026585.1 Noctilio leporinus | reverse complement strand
GAAAGAAAGAAAGAAAAATATCTGAACTAACCACAATCCTAAAACCTAAATGTTAAGTATTATTTAATATTTTATGTATATTAGATATATATATCCTTCAGGCCTGTTTTCATGTATATATAATACATGTTGCACATTTGAAAAATATATGCCTTAACTCCCAATGTGACTGCATTTGGAAATAGGGCCTGCAATTAAGGTTTAATGTCATAGGGGTGGGGCCCTGATCCCATAAGATTAATATCCTTATAAAAAAGAGGCACCAGAGAGTCTTTTCTCTCACTCCCTTTCCTTCTCTATCCCTCTCTTTCTCCCCACTGCCCCTCTTCTTTTCACCATATGAAGACACAAAGAGAAGGCAATGGCCTTCTGCAAGCCAGGAGAATTCTTTCCAGAAGCTGACTTGGCTGACACCTTGATAATTTAAAATTTGGGGTTATTACACATAATGCTGTGAGGAATATCCTTAGATTTATCTTTTTTAAAAAAAATTATTTATTATTTTTAGAGAGAGGGAAAGGAGAAAGGCAGAGAGGGAAGACAGACATCAATGTATGGTTGCCTTTCACCTGCCTCCAGCTGGGGACCTGGCTTGCAACCTGGTTATGTGCCCTGGCTAGGAATCAAACCAGCAACCTTTGGGTTTGCAGGCCAACACCTTATCCACTGTGCCACCAGCCAGGGCAGATTTATCTTTTTGTGTACCTCTCATTGCTCAAAGTAGAACTGGTAGGGTTTTTTGTTGTTGTTTTACATATGTAGTAAAATATCCTCCAGAAACACAGTATCAATTTATATTCTTATTGATGGTTATTTGAAGTTTCCTGTTTTTAAGAACTCCCATCAACAACAGACACTATCATTATAAAATATTTGTAAATTTGAAGATAAAATGGTATCTCTTTTCTACTTTAATTTGTATTCTTAATTACTAAACTAATAAATTATGTTTATTTTGGATTTATTCTTTAGGGATGGAAAGGAAAGATGTCCCTCTTAACATATATCATTACTTATTAACAATTTTATTATAAAATCTTAATATTTTAGTATGTTAAATACTTGTTTTATGACATACACTTTATCACATGAAGAATGCACTTAATGTAATCATCAACTTTGAGTTTCTACCTTCATTTTCCCAACTTTACTGCTTCACCTTTCATAATTCTTAGAAAACCCCAGAAACATGGACATTGTATAGGTGGTATGGAAGCTGGAATTTAAGTCTGAGTTACCTTAATAAAACTTCTAGAAATCCTTGATACAAAGGATTATGGAATGCTTCAAGGAATGATATGCTGATAATATGATACTTTCTTCAAAATAAGTAAGTTAAATTTTACTACCTGAGTACTTTCTTTTTCCCTGAGCCTTAATTACCCACTTTTACTCTTCATTATGGCACATAGTAGATGCAAAATAAATGTTTGTTAGATGTTTGAATAAATCAATGGAGGAAATCATGTACTATTTTCTTGTTTCAAATGGAAGCAAATAAAATCTAATTCTATTCTAAATTATTTCAAATCAATGAGTACAATCCTATCCTTTCCTAACCCCAATGTAATTCTTTTTTACATTCTCCTCTGTAATGATAAATATTACATTTTTCTTTCAAAATCTCTTGAAACAGACCATCTTTCTAGAAATTATTGACTAGCCAAGGTTCAAGGAATTGCTCTTCTAATGTTTTAACTAGATGACTAAGTCTTTAGTTGAGTTTCAAAGTAGCAAACAGGTAAAATTAGGGACATCATATTTCATAACTTCTCAAAGTCAGAAGAAGAACAATTGACATGTAAAGTTCTCAATTTATTTATTTTTTGTTTAATTGGCAATTGCCGTAGAAAGATTTGCTCCAAATTGGCTGTAGAAAATCCATTGGGTTTTTTTTTTAGCTCATTACTCCAAAGATCAAAACAAAGATTTTGATCTTTGTTTTATTTGACTGAGACTAACCTTGATCTACCCTCTACTTTTGTCCACCCCAAACGAAAATATCTTTTTAAAAATTGGTGTCTATTTTATGGTCATTTGTGAAGAGGCAATTGCTGAGAGATCTGTCATAACATTTTTTATACAGTTAAAAAAGAGTTAAAAGAAATTTTCTTCAAAAAGACCAGTACAAAAGTACTCCTACATGTACTAAGCTTTCAGATGCCTCAAATATTTTCATGAATGAAAGCCCTTTTGGTGATTTTCATTATAGATGAAATTCTTTTATGGAATATTCAAACCAACAAAGGAAGCTCAGATTGCAGTTCTAACATTTTTCAGCAGAGTTGACTAAACATGAACTCTAAATTGACGTATTATGAACATAATAAATAAGGTTTTAAAGGCTGGCTAACACTGCAAAGCCTTTTGAAACAGACCTCTCCTTTATGTATCTATCTTTCTGGGAGTTCATGGATCATGAGAGGACATGGAATTTGAAGTCCTCTGGTTATTCTTACAATAGCCGCAGCAAACCAACAGCTAGGCGGCAAGGGCCAGTCACTTCCTTCAGAATTATCTGTGATGAATTGTCCTTGTTGCCAGTGTGGATGTGGGGGAGCCCTATTGTTGCCTAACCAAGCAGAGTTATTAAAATACTGCACCGGCATTATGAAAAGTTAATTGCAAATGGATAAACAATTCGACTCAAACAATTTCTGTTGAATTCCTAGCTTGTGCAAGACACAACGATGGTAGTGTTAGAAGCTTTGGCCTGAGCAGTGGTGGCAATGGTGTCAGAGGTGGGTGTGTATGAGGTAGAGAGTCACAAAGAGAATGACCCAGTCCCTGCCCTCAGATGTGGAAAATATCATACTAAAGACTCAGTTAAGTGCTACAGCAGCAAAGAGGCAGGAGGTGTCTGACCTAAAAGATGAAAAAGAGGTATGGGTTGCCCAGAAGGGGCTCATTAGTCCTAATTTCAGAGTCCAAGAGGTCAAGAGATCAGTAAAGTAGGTCAAGGGCAGAGGACAGTTTCAGAAAGAAGGGTCTTATAGGTGGCCAAAAGAATATAGTTTGGACAGACCAAAGGTTAGCTAATGAAATACAGAGAGGCTCACATTGTAAAAGAATTAGAATCTGGAACTGCTTAGGCAATCAGTGAGACCCAGCTACTTTTAGGTAAAGAGTCCATAATAATCTACTGACATATAAAATGTCAGGTTAAGAACCTGTAATAATCTACCAACATATAAAATCTTCTACTCCTTCAAAAGAATAGAAGATCCATGAAGACAATCAATTTGTCTGTTTTATTCATTGCCCCAAAAGGGCACTTGGCACTAGTAAGCACATAAAAATATCAGCAAATAGAGTATATGAATGTATGTGATGGATGACTTGTGAAATCACAACGGAGGAATGTGTCCCAGAAGCTGGGGTTGAGGAAATGCTCTGTCCCCCTTAATAACAGGTAGTAGCATATATCTATATAAAAAGCAAACTGGGGCCCTGGCTGGTGGCACAGTGGATAAGGTGCTGGCCTTTGAACCCACACGTCGCTGGTTCGATTCCCAGACAGGGCAACATAACGAGGTTGCAAGCCAGGTCTCCAGCCAGGTCCTTAGCTGGAGGCAGGTAAAAGGCAACCATATGTTAATGTCTCTCTCCCTCTCTGCCTCTCTCCCTATACCCCTCTCTCTAAAAATAATAAATAAAATCTTAAAAAAAAAAAAAAAAGCAAACTGTAAGAAGTATATAGAATATAACAAGGTACTGATTAGAAATTATTTTTATTTCCACAGAATTGGCATATAGAACCCAAGACTGACTCTGAAGTGGAACCAATTACCTCATATTATAAAGATAGGGAAAGACAATGAGAAACAAACATGTCTTCAGAGCTTACTTACAAAGCGTTGGCCACATTAGTTCTATCATCGCAGTGAGTAAAAGGGAGCACCACAGTCAGAAGTCATCGGCTCAGTGGGGGGTGCTGCCTGGATTTTCTTTCAACTCTGCTGTGAAGTTAGGAAAAGGGCTTTAGGAGAATTAATTGTGAAGACTGAGGTTGCCTATAAGAAGAGACTGGGCTCTCATTCTTTGATTGAACATGTATTATGCAGCATACTACTCTGAGTGACTTTTTGAGTAGGAAGAGAGGAATGGCAGAAAGAGGAGACAGAGCTCAAGAAAGTGGCTTGACTTGCCATCATTTGGTGTGGCAAGAATGGCTGAGTTCCCATGGATCAAATAGCTGCAACAGACAGTAGCTGAGCTGAAGTCTAGAATGAAAGGACACCAAAAGCAAAAAGTAATGCAGCCTCTTCCTAGAGATGAACATGGAAGGTTAGCAGTAATTGAGCTGAGCGGACCTGCCAGGTTGGGGCACTGGGCAATAGGAAGTGTGATATCCCTGCAGGGCCTCACTGAAGAGCTAGAACCCTGATGTAGAAGATGCCATTATCCTATGAGAGAGACAGCATGTGGACACCTGCCATGCTGGTCCCTCTTCACTGGGAAGAAGAGACAGCCAGGAAAGGACCAGGACCACACCTAGGTTAAGAAAAAATTCTCATTCTCTTCAGCTGTCCTCCTATCTGTGCCAACCCCTGGGAGGAAGGTGTGAACCAGTGGGAGAAGAAGCCAAGACCCTTTAGTAAAGCCAGGATGTCTCTGGAGAGAAGAATGGAAAAACACCAAATTGGATGTAAAACCAACAATTTTCATTAGAATTAACTTTTTCTTTTTACCCAAAGAGAACATTGAAGATGTCACTATGGAATACTGAAAAAGGTAGATTTGGCAGAATATAGTTCAAGGCAGTGATGGATGGGTGAGTATGCTTTTACTCTGTCAATACCAAACTGTCCAACAATTGGTTATAGGAATAATCATGGTCTTTCATCACTAGAGAATTAGTGAGATTTTCAGCTCTAAGGGGGTAGGTTGGTGGTGTTCTTCTAATGCTGTCCAGGAGCCTTAAATTTTATTATCCTGATTCTCCATGATCTGTTTAAGAGATCAATGACTCATTCAACAGCATTTATTAAACCTACAACACTGTGAAATAGGTCCTGTTCTGGGTACTGAATATACAATGAACAAGACTGGTAGTGGTGGACTCAAAGCCACCGTCTCCACGTTGAGTCACAGGTCTATAGTGGAACAGGCCAGGCTGATTGTTTCTTAGATGGAAGATTAGACACTGCTTGCATTGAGTTTGCCCTCTCATTGTCTGCAAAGTTTCAAAGGTCCAGGTTTTAAAATACAAAGATGTTTGCCTTATGTAATAGAAATACCAGGGCATTTGTATTGTTTTCAAAATTCCCTTTTGTAACTTTGTAGTTTCCACCAATGATGATGGGCTACAGTCAGACTCAGCAAACCTTTCTGTAAAGGGCTAGTTAGTAAACAGTTTCGGCCTGGTGAGCATACTGTCTCCATCACAACGGTTCAATTCTGCCTGTGCAGCATAAAAGCAGCCGGAGACATGTATCAATGGGTATGACTTTGTTCCATTAAAATTTTACTTATGGACATGGATGTGTCCATTTCAGCTGATTTTCATGTGCCATGAAATACTGTTCCCATTTGGATTTACTTTCAACCATGAAAAAAATATACAAACCATTCTTTTAGCATGTGGGCTGTAAAAGAATAGGATGATGGGAGTGTTTGGCCCATAAAACATAATCAGCTGATCCTTGGGCTAAGGTCCCATTCTTCATATGCAAATTCATTTGCAAATGGCTCCTATAAAATGCCTGCTTCTTTTTACAATTTATGAGATTCTCTTATTCATGAATGTCTGGAGTACGGTGATGAGAGGGTATTTATAACTCTCTTGGCCTTGGGTTTTACTTATTTTCTGAGCTGAACATGATTTGAACATTCTTCTGCCCTTATTCTGTTCCTTGTGGACTACCTATCTTGCCTTGATGTTCTGCAGTTTTGGCTAACCTAACATTCCCTAGAATGAGCTGTGTTCCTGCTTACCTCAGGGCCTTTGCTCATGCCATTTTTTCTGGCCTGGAATGTTCTCCCAGTGACTGCCACCTTTCTTCACCAGGTTAACTTTGCTTGGCTCTTCAATAAATTCAACCATCAATTCTTCAAAGAAACATCAGACCATAATTATTTTTGTAATGCTTTGATTAATGGCCACCTTCCTAAAGGCAAGGGACTTTAGCTCATTCTTATTTTCCAGGGCCTGGCTCAGGTGGTAGCCTTGTGGTCAGGAGGGACTGCTCTGGGATTAGACTGCTTGTTAGGGCATTGGCGTCAGCACCTTCTACCTGTGTCACTTCTTTAAGCCTCAGACTCCTTTTCTGTAAAATGGGGTAAAAAAAAACACTAACTTTATAGGATTAATCTGAATATTAAATGAAATAATACATGTGAAAATGCGTGGTTTAGGACCCAACATGCAGTTATTGTCCACAAAACGGTCAGCTATTCTTATAACTGGCATTTAGTACCTATTTGTTGAATTGAATTAATAATAAGAGCCAATAGTATTGAGTACTCACTATATGCCAAGTACTTTTATTATTTCATTTCAGCCTTCAATCCCCCTTAGAATAGGGTACTAGTATCAGCCCTATTTTACTGATAAGGGAACTGAAGTACAAAACTGTTATATAACTTGCTCAGAGTCACACAGTGATTAAAGGGGCAAAAACAAGTTAGGAAGCTTCCCAGATCATGATATATGAGGTCTGTCCCAAAAGTACCAGTAGCACAAACTGCTTTAATTATATTGACATTGGCTCAATACTTTCGGTACAGACCTCCTATGTTCATAGCAGTGTTATTTACAATAGCCAAGATCTGGAATAGCCCAAGTGCTCATAATATATGAGTGGATAAAAGAGCCATGGTACATTTATACAATGGAATGCTACTTGTCTGTGAATAAAAAAACTCTTACCATTTGCAGCAGCATAAATGGATTATTATGCTAAGCGAAATAAGCCAGTCAGAGGAAGACAAATACCATATGGTCTCACTGATATGCAGAATCTAATGAACAAGATACTGATTTAGAAAATAGAACCAGAGGCATGGATACATGGAAAAGACTGATAGATCTCAAAGGGGAGAGGGTGAAGGGGACTGGATAAAAGAAGGAGAAGAGATTAGCTAAAGAACATATATGCACAGTCCTTGGACACAAACAATAGAGTGGCAAAGGTGAGGGGTAGAGTGGGAGCTTGGTGGAGGTGGACAAAGTGGCTGAAAATAGGGTTATCTCTTTTAATAGTGTCAACAACAACAAAAAAAGAATAAAGCCACATAGCAGTTGTGAGGCTTTTGGTTTGCTTATTATTTTCTTCAACCTAAGGATAAAGCCTGTCACCCAAGTATTCTATAGCTTCAATTGAAAATTGTGCCAACAAATTGTCAATGGAATGCATTAGGGGCCCCGAACCTTCAACACTAGGAGAAGCAATTATACTTTTATTTGGATGCACAAAATATTATTTATAAGCTTTAACTATTCCAGATATCTACTCCATAATATTTGCTTTATATCATTTGTAATTCTGTACCAAAGTATGTAAGAAAATAAACAAGAGTTTTTCAAAGGAAAAAAATAGAGAGAGAGAGGGAGGGAGGGGGAGAGAGAGGGAGAGAGAGTTTTTAATTATTTTTTTCCTATTTTTTAAAAAGATTTTATTTATTATTTTTAGAGAGAGGGGTAGGGAAAGAGGCAGAGAGGGAGAGAGACATTAATGCATGATTGCCTTTTACCTGCCTCCAGCTACAGACCTGACTGGAGACCTGGCTGGAGACCTGGCTAGCAACCTGGTTATGTGCCTTGGCTGGGAATCAAACCAGCAACTTTTGAATTCACAGGCTGACACCTTACCCACTGTGCCACCAGCCAGGGCCTAATAATTTTATTATTGGGTTTTGAATGTGTTCATTTAAGCCAAGAACTATTACTTTTGGTCTCTGCCACTTATAAATGCTCAGGATGATGTTCCAACAACAATGAAAAAAAAAGTTCTTTATTCAGGTTAAAAAAAGGAGGGAAATAAAATCACTTATAAAGGTGACTCAAATCACCATGCATTTCCTGACTAGCTGAATGCTGTCACTACAATATAAAGTGGTGCTGAGGTGTGGCTTTCAGGTCCACTATGGGAATGCAGTGGGCTATGGGCTATGAAGTGGCAGTGAGAGAGCTGACAGGAGTTCCACGTGCCTCAAGCATACTCCCCTGCTACCTGACTAGAGATATTTATTTGAATTTTGGTTCTCTCATTTTCTTACCTAAAAGAGAAAATTCTCTTACAATTAATTTTATATAATTTTTTTTACAATCAACCCACCTTATTTAAAACTCATATGTAATATCACTACTTGCTGTTACAACCATTCTATATGTTTTTATGATATAATTGGTCAAGGGCTTTGCAAATACAAACCAATTATTTAGACATTCAAGAAAAAGAGAGATCTGGCAAGAATCATTAATTTAATGAAGAAATCTATTTTTCAACAATTATCTATTTTATATCCTCAACTGATTCATTAGAGGAAAAAATACATCCAATACTTTTTTGAATACTAGCAAGACACTTAGCACATAGATATCCAACTAATTGTTATCCATACATTAATTTAGGCATACTAGGCACTCATCAAATATCCTTTATAAGCCTATCATAATTTGTATCTGTGGGATAAGAGGTCCGTCTGGTCTGTAAAGTTTAATTGATAGAGAAATCACAAAGTTAAACCTCAAAGAATATAGAGTTTCAAAAAATTGAAGGACAGAATAAAAACATGCTAGTAATGCATCAAATATCATACCTTTGAAACTACCTTGTTTCTTAATTAGAATTCTTCAAGCATATCAGTTGAACTTGTCCTTATTGAGAACCACACCCTAGGCAAATTCAAAGTATGGAAGAGAATTATTTTCTAGTTAATGGAGCATGTAAGTTTATTCTAATATTCAAGTGTATGATGGGCAAAATGTAAACTGAAAAGTTTTCCTTTTTATCATGGTTCATGGTACAATAGCAGTACTTACTTTATGCAATAAATGTCCAATTACCATAAAACAAATGAAAGGTCATTATATCTTACTTAGTTTTTGTATGCAGCTTGTGAAATGCACTTCCTCACAAATTGGCATGCTATAATGCTTGGTATTTGTAGTTAATCCAGGGAACCCAAGCTTATCTTTTTCTCATTACCCAAGTGCATGGGCTCCATTCTAGCAGTGATGAAAGTCTTTCTCATCTCTGAACCTTCGCATAAACCATTCTCTTTGCTTAAAATGACTTCCTTTTCTGCTCCAATCCATGAAGCTTTTCTCCTTCAAAATACTTCAGAAACTACATATGCCTTCCCTATCATTTCTTTTAATCATTTATAATTATACATAAGTGAAGTTTGGGTCAGTCATCTTAATTGTCCAGGTAACCCAAGTAACAAACAAGTCACTTATCTTGGCCTGAGAAAAGATTGCTACCCTCAGCTCTACTACATGTTCGCTTATTGGGAAAGAAGTGGTGGGGATGGAAGAGAAGGACTAGTTAGGATCATTCCAGGGTATGTGGTTCGATGCTAGTTTATTACTAGCATTGTTAATGCCTGTATTACCCTTTACTTTAGTTATTTGTAATTGAATGCTTATTTCATTCACATTTGCCTGTCTACACCATTAAATTCTATTTATTTCTTCCATTTATGTTGAGTCTCTTAAAACCAACCATGTAAGAATTATTACATGGAGGAGTGATTACTACAGTGGATGATGATGCCAAGTCACAATCTCAATTGCCTTCAGAGGCCAGGCAAGTCACATAAATGTGCAAAGAGACAGAGGGTTAGTTAGACAGGGAGCTGAGACTATGTAAACTGGAGGGTAACTGCCCACCCGACAGGCATTCAAATGCAGTAAATTCACAACAATCCTGCCAGTTCAATTCAGCCTTCCAATCTCTAGTTTGCAACCTCTGATGCCCTTATTTCTTGCTCTGAGCCTGTGCGATATGTTGGCAGTGATAGGGTGATTAGCTACATTTTCTTGGTGAAGGAATTGAAATATAGAATGGAAACTACAAAAACCACGTGGGAAAATCAGCTTCATGCACATGTCTTGTTCAAAGAGAATAGATTGCCAAAAGGTAAAATTAAAAGCATGACCTAAAACCAGGAAGTGAGTGAACAAGACTAATTTCCTTTAAGAAAAAATATTTTCTGATATTCGGGAGCAGTTTTTGTTCTATGTTTAAAAGCATAATGAAATGAAATCAGTTTGTCCCAGGGTGATTTGTATAGATACACACACACACACACACACACACACACACATATTTTTGGTTAAATTATAACTTCCTTGGAAACTTGGCATCTTGTCCTTCTTAAAGAGATGTTGACCAATATGTAAACAATCATGATATATAGAAAACATAATTGTTCCTTTCCTAGATATCCTACAGTTTTGTGTTCTCTTATTCCCCCAAGATTATGCTTTATTTACTGTTTATCACTCTTAGCTTTAAGGGGGAAAGAGGGTTTGGTAACAGATCCCAGAATCCACTGTTTAAAGTGAATGCTTTGAAATTTTTATTCACTTCTACGATAAGCTGAGAAGTAGGCAAAGCATATTCTGCAAATCAAGCCTGTTAAAATTCCACTGCAAAGTGTGGACTTGACTGACTGCAAGTGGAGCTGTCAGCTGGTACAGGCGTCACTGTCAGAGGGATGTGTCATCTGTCAGTGTCGGTTCCAGCTCACTGTTCCACATAGAGGGGATGCACTGTTGCCTCCCAATTGATAACACACTGCCAGAAGCATGTTACTTTCTCATCCGTCTTCTGGTAGCTGTCAAAAATAGAATCCATTAATTAGTCTGTTCTTGTGCATTTTAGTTGTTTTAAAGACATGTAAATTTCAAAGTAAGATAAATAAAAATCCCAACCCAAACCATGATGCCAATAAGGCTCAAAATCCCTAAGTGGCAGCTGTTGCTGACAGTGGTGAGAACTGACCAGCTAAACTCTGCCTTAAGTGAACGTAATGATGTGGCTAGTTTCCCATCCTTTTTAATGAGAGTGAGTTTCCCAAGGCAGCAGAGGGAATGGAGAGAGAGGAAAAGGCAGCAGACGCCCAAACATGGCTCTAACTAGTCAGGCAGTTTGACACGACTTAGTGAGTCTAGTTTCTGCTGCTACTGCATGATTACCTTTTTGTATTTTATTCCTCTCCAGTGGCTTTCAAAAAAAAGTTTGATAGGCTTTATTTCCCTTATTTTGGGGATTCTACCAAGCCTAGGCAATTTTGTAAACTCTGTATACTTAAGACAGGGTGCGTCATGTGTAATTCACGTCAGCACTCCAATATACAATATATCCAGGAACTGAAAGAATATTCTATAAGAAACTTGAAACAGATTTATTGAACAATATTTATGTCTGATATTGTATATTGCAAAAATGAGTATGGTTCAGCTTAGTCCAATTTTTCCCTCTCCATTTTTTTAAGTCACTGATAAAGGATTGCCCTGATGCTAAATTATTTTATCCTATTCAAGTAAGTAAGTATCTACTAAGTGACTACACTGGTAACTCACTGTGCTAGCTACTCTGGGAAATACAAAAATGATTAAAATACAGCCTTAGTCCTCTGGAAGCTCACGCTACAGAGGAAGAGGCAGGTGCATACACAAACAGCTCTGATTTCAGGCAGACTAGAGGAAGCGCTGAATAATTAGGTGTGGAAGAGGAAAGAGAGACCAGCTCCATCCCAGGGGCTCTGCAGCAGGCAAGGCTTGAGCAAGGCTGTAAAGGAATGGTGGTCTTCACATGGCTGTTAGCAGCCTCAATGTTAAAGGATATACCATACATGGAAGAAAATGGATGCACCAAAGGAATGAGTCTGCAAATCGCCAGGAAGATGGCACTTTGCACAAAGGGAGATGTGAGGGGATAAGCAGAGGGGTGGGTCAGTCCAGTGCAAGGGAGATTTGGGGTACAGACACACTTCTGAGCACTGTGCATTTACCAAGGGCAACAAATAAGTGCTTGTTCTGTGAAAATGTACAAGAAAGTTATTAGGATGACATCTAATGCTTTGTAGCATAAATAAATGGTAATTCGCATCAGTACTCAAAAATATAATGTATCTATGAATTGAAAGCATATTCTATAAAATACTTGAAACAGATTTATTGAACAATATTTATATCTGATATAGTATATTGTAAAAATGAGATGATCAGAAGTATCTCTCTGAGATTTTTAAAATTCTTTTTAGGTTTGCTCATCTCCAGCCAAGATATAATATACAATAGAAAAGCATGATCACTAGAATGAATGAAAAATAAGTAAGATTAAAAAGTAACATAGCTCTGGCTAGTGGTGCAGTGGATAAGACACCAGCCTGTGAACCCAAAGGTTGCTGGTTCGATTCTCCAGTCAGGGCACATAATCAGGTTGAAAGCCAAGTCTCCAGCCAGGTCCGTGGCTGGAGGCAGGTGAAAGGCAACCATACATTGATATCTCTCTCCTTCTCTGCCTTTCTCTCTTCCTTTAAGTTTTTAAAAAGATTTTATTCATTACTTTCAGAGAGAGGGGAAGGGAGGAAAGAAGAAAGGGAGAGAAACATCAATGTATGGTTGCCTTTCACCTGCCTTCAGCTGGGGACCTGGCTGGAGACCTGGTTTGCAACCTCAGTATATGCCCTGACTGGGAATTGAGCCAGCAATACTTGGATTCAAGGGCCAGTATCACAGCATTGTTTTAAGAGCCTCAAAATGTTTAGGGAATTCATTCTTTTCCTGCAAACAGCTCAGTAGTACAGGATGATTTTAAGGCCCGGGAGGGAAGGCACTTTGTTTTGCTAATAGCTGAATCCCTACAACTCAGAAGAGGGCTCTGCTCATAATAGGAACTCTATCAGCATTTGTTGAGTGCACTTTTTGCCAGACCTATGAACTGGAGCCCAGCTGAGTCTCAGAAGTGGAATGAACTGCTTTTCCCATTCTGCTCAGCCTCATGCTGTCCCTATTTAGGAGATGAAATGTTACCAGAGGACAGGGCTTTTTGCTAGGGATGTAAAATATGAACATTTATCAATTAATTTGGTCACAGTTATTTTTTACAATTTGAGCAAAATGGGTTTAAAAGGGAAGAAATTTAAATCAATGGTTTAGAAAACTGAACTATCAATGAAGAAAGTTTGGTAATGCAAAGAATGTTTGAAATGCTCATATTTATTCATATAAAATGCTAATAATAAGGTTATACTTTGAGCAAAGTGAAACGGTCAATCATAGGGTTAATTCAACCTCCCTAACTACTCAATTTAAAGAATTCAGTCAGCAAAGTGTATCTTATATGAAATAAACTAGTTTGACTGCCATCACATCTAAAGAAGCCAGGTAACAGTCACATCTAATCTTCCTCTGGGATCCGTAAGCCCATTTTTGTTGTGCACAGGCCAAAGATGTCAACCAACTGCTTCCTTGAGAGCTACAGGTATGTAACTCTTGCACTTCCCTGTGAACCGGGAATCAGTGAGGTGATATCTCTAAACTGAAACAATAAGGGGCCATACATAACAAGTACTGGTAATTGCTAAGAGCATAGCACAAATGTAGCCAGGAGTAATATTCAAACTCTGCTGCACTGACCCCTAAGAACAGCACAGCAAGGGCTGCAGTGCTGGTTCAGAGTCCTGCAGGTCCCCTTCTGGGCCAGGCATTTAGTTAATGGATAATAAGGAAGAGGCCAAGGAAGTAGCAAAGATGGGGAGTGTTCGGTATGGGGCACAGTAGTATAGGGTGGCAGAGTGGGGGGTACTTGTGGCAGTAGTCATTGACTGCTGGTGTAAAAAAAGCATTTGGATCTCATAAGGTCAGTAGAGCCAACCCAGTACACACCAACTGAAAATAATTCCTGAATGTACCATAAATCTGGTTTCTGCCCATGAAGAGCTTCTGATAAGTGTTCAATCCCATTCAGAAGAACACCCAGCTGGACTGAACATTTGATCAGAGATCACTGTCAAGAAAATTGACTGTGCCCCATATGTCTGTCAATAGATCCAGCGTAACAACTCAGATCCTGTCTAAAATGCAAACCCCTGCCTGGCTTTGGTCAGATCAAGTGGTGCCTGTTGGCAGCTGCGACACATGCTGTAAAGAGGGATCAAAGGGCTGCCTTTAAACAGTCAGGGTGTCATACTTCTGTAAGGCCCTTTACATTGAAATCCAGCACATCGAACCCAGTTCTAGTGTTCAGCTCTATATACACAGCAGAGCTGAAACTGACTCAGTTATTGGTCACTCTCCCCATTTCCTCACTAATAGTATCTTGCTTCCCTCAGACCATATTAGTCAAAAAATATCAGTCACAATTTTACTAATATAAAATCACCCCATTAGAATGATAGGCAGAGTCAGGTTTACTCACTTAAACAGGAGAATCTTATTCCTCTTGAGATTTTTCTTCTCTTCCTTCTACCCAATCCACTCAGACCAACTGTCCACCTCTCTCTTTCCCCTCAATTCCCCCCAACCCAACATTTTCCCTATAAATGCTTACTAAAATCTACTACACAGCTAGGTAAGGAAAATAACTTTAAACAGGAGATTGTTTTGACACTTCATTGTACACCAATAATCATCCAGGGTCATCTAGAGTCTACCAAGATCCCCCCACCCATAGCAAACGACTTTCACTTTGTGTGTGAGTGATTGACAGGTGCAACAAGGAGGGCTGGGTCCCACAGGAAGAGTCAATCTAGCAAGAATGTTTTCTCAACAAGAAAAGACCATCCCTTACCCAGTGGGTGAAAAGCTTTGCAAGTGGCACCGAAAAATTCTCTTTGCCTTCGTTTTAGTGGCCCTACAAAGAATGGGCCTCTGATATCTTGTCCATGCAAGTGCCATCTGACAAGTTGATCCCAGGGGCCCCCGTAAGTCAGATGGTCAAATCATAACTTGACCTTGATCCCATCATAATTAAGTATCAGTCAAAAGTAGGCTACATTTACCAAGAATCCTTTTAAAAAACTTGTGGATGTTGGAAACATATCTGTGCCCTTTCCATTAGAGGAATCCCAGAGAAACCCTTGATTGCTCATTTAAATTTCTTTTTTATAATGAACATATTTATCCTTGAATATGAACACCTACCATAAAATAAGACAGAAACTTGGTTAGTTGTCTATAAATAATATGGCAAGATCTATTAACCTAATTTCTATATCTAAGTTTTCCTCTTCTAATTGAATGCTTTCCCCTTTTTTTTTTTTCATTAAAGTCAGCTTCCCATGACCTTTAAATTCAGTTAGAAAGTTAACCCTCTGGTTAATCTAAACCAATTGGTTTCTGGAACACCACTCAATGACAAACCATTATTTCTAGCTCAGCTTTTAATTGGTTAGAATATTATTGCTGCAAGATCCAGTATCTGTCAGATTTGCTTGCTAGCCAGTCTGAGCTTTCTGGACATATTCCAAGTCATTAAAGCAACGTCTCCTGTTTAAGTCAGGGATATTTATCCTGAACTCAAGCCCAATGCTCTCTCCTATTCTTATTTAATTAAAGCTTAAGGAACAATGGAGGGACTACATATTGGGGAAAAGTACACTTTGGGGGAATAAAAAGGTGTCTCAGGTTCAGATTTTTATGTTAAATGCTATTTTTGAATTATTAGGTGAAATTGCCATACAAATCACAACTTAGCATTGATGCTAAATACATGTTTTCTCAGCTATTGTATGACTTTTGCCTTTGCTTTGATATTTTCCCCTATCCTGAAAAGTCCAAAGGAACCAAATTATGTCAGTTAGAATAATGCTAATCTAATGTCAAACATAAAAATAACTTTTTATAATTATTTTTCTCCTATAAAGAAGATATTGCCCTGACTAGGTGGCCCAGTTGGATGGAACATTGTCAATACACCAAAAGGTTGCAAGTTTGATTCCCAGTCAAGATACATACCTAGGTTACACATTCATTCCTCAGTCTGGGGCATGGAAGGGATATAGCCTATCAAAGTTTCTCTCTCACATTGGTGTCTCTCTCCTCTCTCTAAAATAAATAAGTAAATAAATGTGTGTGTGTATACACACACACATACCACACAGGTGAGGATTAAAAAATAAAGGATCTTGTGTTTTCTTTTTATTTGTTCTATTAGTATCTGAGGAGCCGTAACTAATAACAGATGATCATTTTTGGTAATCTTTCTTTTAAATAATTACAGAATCAAAAGAAATCATCCACATATATTTTTCTTAATTACACCCTTAGGCACCTATGTCTGAATCTTGGATTCAGACATAAACTTTCTTCTGACTTGCTGAATGATCTTAGTTAAGTCGCTCAAGTTCTCTGGCTTCTGATGGCCTCCTTTATATGATAGCAATAAAATATGATTTTTCTTGTAGTTTTCAAAGTGGTATTAATAAAAAATTGTATAGGAAGCTCTTAGAAAAGACAGAGTCATGAAGTCAAAATTTTACTAATGTAAAATCATCCCATTAAAGTATCTCTTGGAGTGATAGGCAGAGTCAGGTTTACTCACCTAAACAGGAGAATCTTACTCCTCTTGATATCTTTCTTCTCTTCTTTCTACCCTATCTACTCCCGACTTGTCCTCTCCTGGTTTCTGGTGCCCCAGAGTTCCTACTCCAGTTTCTTTCCTTCTTCCCATCTGTGCCCTCAGTTTGCCTGATTTGATTAAGGAGTGTGAAGCAAGGAGGATATTTCTTCTCCACTTCTGGTATTTCCTTCCATGTGGAAATGTCCCCACAAGCAAAATGTTCCTGGTCCCTTTCCCTCTTACTGACTTGGCTCTTGGTAACTCAAATCAGCTACCAAATTGATAAAGTTAGGAAGAATGAACTGAGTATGCATGGCTCAACACTTCTTTGATTGTCTCAGCACCATGTGTCCATGTTCACAGCTGAGAGAAGCTCAGTGGTAAAGGACCTGATCCAGTAGGCATGATCTCTGGTAGTTCACCATCAATTGAGGAGATAATGCTGTCTAATTCCAGTGGTCAGTATTATAAAACCTACATGTCTGCACATACTCTCCACTGTAAGTTTAATCAGTTTGGTCATCTTTCTCCTTTTTTGTTTTATTTCTTATTTGATTCAGAACTCAGGTGAAGAAGAGGAGTATAATTTGTTATCTATTGGACTTCCTCAGACCCTCTAAACTTACAAAACTTGGATTTTAATTGCTTACTCACCACCAAGCTCCAAATTCAATACCAATTGCCTTCAAAATAATTATTTCTGTATGTTCCATTAGTACATAAAATAAATTTAAAAAACTAAACTATTAAATTAAACTAATTCTTTATATTTCACCTATCACATTAGATTGTACTCATGTATTTGCATATCTCAGTATGAATACCCTGAGGGCAAGGATCTGGCATAATTCCAACACTTGACTAACACCTGGGGTATGATAAGGGTTCAAAAGGTTTACTGAGTAAATAAATGAGTGAGAGGGACATACATGCAATGATGGGTCTACTTCATTTCGTGGAGCTCCCCCAGCTCCAGACTAACCCAAAGATCCTGGACGAGGGCAACCAGCAAAGCTTCACAATGATGCTGAGCACACAGAAGTCAACTCCATGAACCCTCAGCTCTGAACTGAGTATTGACCTGGCACTTCTATTCTGCTAATGTGGATGAGACCACCACTGTGCCACTGTACAAGAAGGCACACCATCCTCATCCTCCCAACATCTATACATCCCCTAATTGGACTTCATCTCCTACCTCTCCTAAACCTTTCCTACCTCTAAATCTTTCCATACCCACTTTATCCTTAACCTGTCTTCCTAGAGTTCCTTCTACTTTCTTATTCTAATTGAAAACTGGCTACACACTGAAGGTGTTGCATTCTCTGGACGTTTAACAAGAAGAAGTTATTTTTCTGACACTGCACCTATGAATGGACCTAGAACTTGTGGAGTAGCTCCTTAATCTTCACTTCACTCCAGATCTCTGACACCCTCTCCTGACTTTAAACTCCCAGCTCCTGGTCTTACCAATCAGAATTCCTACTTGTTACCCTCAACTGCCAACCCCTAGTCATAACATTCATCCTTCAAAGGTCTTAGTACCAGGCTTGGAGTTACTTCTTCACATACTTCAATATTAATTCTTGGTGACTTTTATACCCATGGGAATTATACTTCTGTTTTTCTGGCCTCTCTTTCCAGTTAACTTTTCCTCTCAGACATTCATTCCCATAGTAATACACATTCTATTTGACTATCTTGTTTGCTTATTCCCTTTAATACACTGATTTTAATAATATTTCAATTGGACTCCCAATTTATCAACTTTACTACCCTTTCCTTGTCCACCATTCCTTTCATGTCTTTATATAATGAAACATTGAAAGTAAAAACATTAGAAGAAAAAAAGAGAAGCCAGGGAAATACATGTTTAAATACAAAATAAAAATGCTAATAAACACCTTGAAAATTCCAAATACTTCCTAATAATTTGGATATTTATTTTTCTTATACTATTGTACCAGGAAACCACTCTTCAGGATTATGCTTAGTTAGGTTCCTAGGGCTATTCTTTCATTGGTCTTTGTATCAAGCAGGTAATTTAGAAGCCCTTCATATACCAACACAAATTGTCAAGACTTCAAAACAGAGGATTTAGTCAAGATGGTGGTGTAGGAAGGCAGACAAGTCTCACCATTTTGCACAACCACATAAAATTGTAACTAAAATATAGAACAACCATATCCAGAACCATCAGAAATGGAGCTGAATGGAAGTCTGACAACTACAGAATTAAAGAAACCACATCCACCCCAAGATGGGTAGGAGGGGTGCAGACACAGAATGATCTGGTCTCCCACCCACATGTGGTGGATAAAAATTCAGGAGGGATATCTTGGGAGAAAGGAGTCCCAGCCCCACATCACATGCCCCCAGCCCAATGTTCCAGTGCCAGGAAGATAAGTACACAACTTCTAGTCGCAAAAACAAGCAGGGATTGAGTCCATGAAAGAAGCTGCTGGAGCCTCATGCAGTTTATCTTAACCCACATATGGACTTGTCTACTCAGACTCACTCCCCCTGAGCTCCAGGGTAGCAGCTTGAAAGGTATCAGTGGTGTCTAGGGAGAGACTGAAGTGTCTGGCATCAAGGCCAGCAGAGGCCATTGTCCCTTTTCTAAACCTTTTCCCAACGGAGCAGGCAAACTGGTACCATATCTGAGACTCCTTCAACCTGGCTAACACCCACCTTAGAGATTCCCAGAGACACTGCTCCACCCAATTCATGGGCCCACCCAAGCTTCTTTTCCATATAAATGACTGGTCTTGGCTCATGCTTCACAACTTCCTAAATCCTATCAAATAAGCAAGTGAACTCCAGGCCTAACCCTACCAAAGGACAGCTTAGATTCACAGCTTGGTTTCTCCTAGGAATCTCCAAGCCTAAAACAAGTAGCAGCCATGTCAGATTGCTTTACAACTCAGGCAGGGTTCCCCAGACAAAACAGGTTGGGGCTGACCTTGCCTTGCACCACCTAGGAAACCCCAGGATCCACACACCCAGTGGATAGCTACAGACCGTATTAGAGCACCACCACCCTACCCCTGCACAGCTGATCTTCCATAGAGGGCAGAGGGTGGTGGCCTGTGGTCACAGCCAGTGTTTGCAGCTGACTGACCTGGATAAATCCCCTAATATTAGCCAACAGCAACCAAGGCTTAACTATAAGAGGAAGGTGTACTCAGACCACATGAAGGGTATACCTCAAGTACCCTTATTGGGTAATAGGGGAGGCTGTGCCACTGGACCCTATAGGACACCTACTGCATTAGGCCATACTACCAAGACATGGGGTCAAAGCAGCTCTACCCAATACACAGAAACAAACACAGGGAGGCTACCAAATAGAGGAGACAAAGAAATATGTCCCAAATGAAATAACAGAACAAAACCTAAAAAAAAACAGAACTAAACAAAATGGCGATAGCTGATGTATCAGATATAGAGTTTAAAACTCTGGTGATAAGGATGCTCAGAGAAATTATGAGTACAGCCACAAAATAAAGGAAGAATTAAAGGTTATACAAAGTGAAATAGAGAAAAATATAAAGAGAACTAACGGTGATGGAAACAAAGGCAAGATTCAAATCAATGATTTGGAACAAAAGGAAGAAATAAACATTCACCCAGAACAGAAAGAAGAAACAAGAATTTAAAAAACAAGGAGAGGATTAGAAACCTCTGGGACAACTTTAAATGTGCCAACATCCAAGTCATGGGGGGTGGGGCAGAAGGAGAGGAGACAGAGCAAAAAATTAAAAATTGATTTGAAAAAATAATAAAAAAGAACTCTAATTTGGCAAAAGAAATAAACATACAAGTCCAGGAAGCCCAGAGTCCCAAATATGTTGGACCCAAAGAGGAACAAGACATATCATAATTAAAATGCAAAAGGTTAAAGATAGAGAAAATCTTAAAAGCAGCAAGAGAAGAGTTACCCACAAAGGAGTTCCCATAAGACTATCAGCAGATTTCTCAAAAGAAACTTTGCAGATAAGAAGGGGCTGACAAGAAGTACTCAAAGTGATGAAAAGCAAGGGCCTACAACCAAGGTTACTCTATCCAACAAGGCTATCATTTAGAATGGAGGGACAGGTAAAGTGTTTCCCAGACAAGGTAAAGCTAAAGGAGTTCATTATCACCAAATCATTATTACATGAAATGTTAAAGGGACTTATTTAAGAAAATGAAGAAGATCAAAACAATAAATATCAAAATGGCAACAAACTCAAAACTATCAACAACTGAACCCCAAAAATAAAAGCAAACAACCAGAGTAGGAACAGAATCATAGGTATGGAGATCATTTGGAGGCTTATTAGCTGGGAAGCAGAAGAGGGGGGAAGGGGAAAATGGTGCAGGGATCAAGAGAATAATTGGTAGGAACAAAATAGACAGGAGGATGTTAATAATAGTATAGGAAAGGGTGAAGCCAAAGAACTTACATGCATGACCCATGAACATGAATGAAGGTTAGATGGAAGGGCAGTACCTGATGGAGAGAAGCAAAGGGGGAAAAAACTGGGACAATTGTAAGAGCATAATCAATAAAATATACTTTTTAAACAGTCTTTGAAATACAAGTTGCATTTATAGTACAGATTAATTCAACTAAAATTTCTTATTTTAAAGGTCCCTGTGATATAATGATTCTTTGAAAATTTGCAGTCAAACACATTTCTTGAATCCATTCTATTGCTGGACAGACAACCTCAGCCATAACTTTATGTTTCTTCTGGTGCATCTGATGAAATGACTGATAACTTCATTGGAATAGTTAGATGTAATAACAATCATTTCTGAAAGCAGAGAGATATACCTTCCAGTGCTGAGATGAAAGAGACACTAATTTAGGATTAGGATTGTTCTGTGTAAAAACAAGTCATCTGACAATAATATATGTTGTAATAGTCTGGAAACTTCATTTTAAAAAATTCATTCCTGTTGAACTACAGGTAGAAAATAACATGGGAAATAAGGTGGGTAAGAGCTTGCCTTAAAACTTTACCTTAAAAACCATTTCCTTTATTGGTTACTTCTGCTGGGGGGGAAAAATAAAAGATGACTTCACTGGTGTGGCTCAGTGGATTGAGCATTAGCCTGCGAAACCAAGGGTTGCTGGTTCGATTCCCAGTTAGGCACATAACCAGACCATAAGCCAGGTCTCTAGCCAGGTCCCCAGCTGGAGGCAAGTGAAAGGCAACCACACATTGATGTTTCTCTCCCTTTCTTCCTCTCTCCCTTCCCCTTTCTCTAAAAATAATAAAATCTTTTTTTTTTTAAGATGTCTTTAAATACAGAGGGAAATGAATTTAGAGTGAAAATATTAATTAGGTAGCAAGTCTATACAAAAATAGATTAAATTTAGGAATATTTGGTGATTAAGATATATATAATATTGTGTTATTTTTTTCTGTACCTTTTAAATTTTACTACTTATAGAATAAGTTGCATTAAAATCAGACAGAAAGGATGGATTCTTATTAACTCATTGCCTAGAGTAGAATATCTGAGCATGACCTATCTGCCAGTTAAAATCAATTAAGTACCAAGAGAGTCATAAACTGTCACAGAGCTGGGCTTTATTGTAAAACATCCAGGAAAATTAGAACAAAGATGCTAATTTCTCACAGTAGAGAGTAACCTTTCTTTTAACTGAATCAGATTATTTTGTTATCTCCTAGATTTTAAACATTGACTAGAATAATAAGTACTTCCAATAAATTTTAACCCAATCAATGTGGCTCAAAGGATTAGAGAACCCTACCATTCTTTCACCTGACAGGTAGCAAGGATCAGTGAACTGATAGAAGGCTGGCATCAGCAGTACTAAATAATGTTTATGAGGCAACTCCTACTGGGAAACCTCACAAAAATTACAGAACTTCTCTGAGCTTCCACTTTCTCTTTTAGGAATTCATACTCTGTATAGAGACAGAATTTTTATGATGACTTTAACAAGCCTACAATGTACACATAAATGAACATATCAAATATATATATAATTTTTTACTTCTCAACTTGGGCACCAATTTCATTAAAAGGTTAATAACAAATAGCACAAAAGGAGAAGTTTATTCTATTTAATGTCTCCTTCCTTTTTTCCAAGACAACAGGCCAATAAAGATGGTTGCCTGTTCCTCACAATGTGTCAATAAAGAGACAAATGGTACCTTGGTTTATTTTTGTGTCATCTAAAAAAAAAATTTCATTCTTTACTGATTATGAAAGTAAATATTGACTCTGGGGAAAATGGGAAGGTGGGGAGGGGGACAGAGGGGAGCAAAAAGGGGATGGATGTAATACAACAACAATGAAATTTAAAATAAAAATAAAATAAAAATAATAAAAATAAAATAATAATTTTATAAAATAATCTTTTGGAGGTTCTAATTTTTGTTTAAAAAAAAGATTCAAGATTAAAAAAATGGGACTATATCAAACTGAAAAATTTCTGTTCAGCTAAAGAAAATACCAGCAAAATGAAAAGGAAACCAACGGTATGGGAAAACATAATTGCTAATGATACTTCAGACAAAGCTTTTATATCCAAAATATATAAAGAACTAATGCAACTCAACATCAGGGAGACAGACAGCCCAATTAAAAAATGGGGAAAGGATCTGAACAGACAACTCTCTGAGGAAGACATATGAAGGGCCCCAACACATATGAGACAATGATCAACATCACTAGCCATCAAAGAGATGCAAATTAAAACCACAGTAAGATACCACCTCACCTCTGTCAGAATGGCAATCATCAACAAATCAACAAACAACAAGTGTTGGGGATAATGTAGGGCAAAGGGAACCCTGGTGCACTGTTGGTGGGAATACAAGCTGCTGCAGCCACTATGGAAAACAGTATGAAGTTTCCTTTAAAAACTAAAAATGGAACTGCCTTTTGATCCAGAAATTCCACTACTAGGACTATACCTGAAGAACCCTGAAATAGAAATTCATAGGAATCTATGTACCCCTATGTTCATAGTAGTGCTACTTACAATAGCCAAGTGCTGGAAACAGCCTTACTGCCCATCAGTGAATGATTGAATCAAAAAAACTTTGGTGTATTTACACAATGGAATATTGCACAGCAGAAAGAAAGAAGTCCTACCCTTTGCAACAGCATAGATGGAACTGGAAAGTATTATGCTTAATGAAATAAGCCAGTCAGTGAAAGACAAATACCATATGATCTCACCCATTTCAGGACAATAATGAACAAAACAAACAAGCAAACTAGAACCAGATACATGAACACAATGAATAGACCTTCAGTGGGCAGAAGGGAGGTGGGAGGAGAGAGGAAGGGGCAAAGAAGGGGAGCAGTTTAGTCAAGGAACTAGTATGGAAGAACCATGGACATGGACAAGTGGAATTAACTTTAGTGGGGAGTGGATGGGTGGGGGAGGGGAGATAAAAGGGGATGGATATATTACAACAACAATAACATTTTAAGAAAAACTAAAAAAAAAAAGAAAGAAAGAAAGAAAGTAAATATGCCCATTGTAGAAAGACTAAAGAGACAAAAAGCAATCATCCATAATCTTACCACAGGAAGGTAAATAATTAACATTTTGGCAGATTCTTTGAAAATTTTTCCACACATTTTTTTTTTTTTTTACCTACTTGTGATTTTAGTGTAAAAGGAATTTTATAGCCATCTTTTAAAGTTAATTTATCTTTTAAAGTTAATTTTTATAAGATTTTTCCCATTAAAAGTTTTTGTAAACATGAACAGATTATGTGTAGGTTGGAGGATGTCAAAATGATTAGATATTTTTTTTCTAAGATTGTCCTAAGGAGACTACCTTGGTGGGAGTGAAGTTGAAGACAAGGAAACAAATCAGAAGGCTGATGTGATAATACAAGAAGATGATGACATTGATATTGGAGGAAGAGGAAGGGACATATTAAGGGAACAGAATCTATTGCTTTAATTTTTCTGGTTAATTTCAAGCCAGTTGGTGGTATTACTGCACTTATTTCCCGTGACACACAGTTCTGTTTTATCATTCTCCCTTTTCCTTTCCCTTCTAATTCTCACTTACCTTATTCCCCAGTCTTTTCCCAAGTCTTCCTTACTCATGCCTAGGTCTACCAATGATACCTGAGATATGGCTTAACTCTTTGATCTTCTTCCAGAATTCAAAGCCCTGGAGGCCTTATGGGAATAATGCATTATGACAGATGAGGGGTCTAACACAGATGTCATATCCGCAAATTTAATAGAAACAATAAAGCATAACAAACTATCAGGAAGTAGCACTAAACACCCTAATACAATCTCATTTTTACTCCTTCTCCTCTACCATTTAAGAAGACTGTTCAAGATAAACAAGTAATACACAGAGACCAAAGGAATGTTTACCAGATGGGAGGGGGTGAGAGAGGGAGAATGGGCAAAAAGGTGAAGGGTAACATAGTCAATAATATTCTGATGAATTTGCCTGGTGGCAGATGATTACAAAGATTAGTGGGGTGATCATACTGTAAAAATGTCAAATCACTATATTGTATACCTGAAACTAATATGACCAATAGAATACCAACCACATTTTTTAAAATATAAAAACAATCAACAAGCAAGAGATAAACCTGAGGGGAAGGGGAAGGATAAACAGTGATTGCAATGACTACAATTCTTACTAACCTGGTATGAATTGATGCATTTCCTTAAACAAAGTAAGTTCTATTATAAAGAGTGAAACAGTAGAAAAATTTTTGTCATTCGAATCGGATTAGAGGGTATTGTGATAAGCACTTGGGGCCAGGAATACTGGATTTTAAAATCCTCACATTCCTGTGCCTATCCATGGAGATGTTCAATAACTATTTGCCAGAGGAATGGCCTGTTCACTATCATGGAAAAGTCACTGTTACTGGGAGACAGGAGAAAGCAGTGACTAGAACAGATTATGGTCACTTCAGCATCATCCCTAGTTCCTTCTCTTCCCTCCATCAAAGGGGAGAAGGCTGAGAACTATATTTTCCAGAATTCTTTGCTTGCAGGGTTCCAGGTTAAGTGAGAGGCACTGCAATGAGATTTAGAAAGAAAAGGAAAAATGTTATTCTCTGCAGTTGCTTCTGCACTAGCCTGAGCAGACAGAATATATCTCTAGTTGTTTGGCATTTCCCAAGCATCCTCCCAAGAATCAAACATTTTGTGCAGCAGAAAGCTGAAATCATCAGCAGTGAACTTCTTGCAATTCCAGCCCAGCTAGATTTTCTGAAAATCAGGAGTGGCCTTTCTGAGCTTTGCTCTCCAAATCCAGCTGATAATTTTATAAGCCTCTAATTCCCTGTGGTAACTCACTTCCTGCTCAATGACTTAAAATGGCTTCTGCTCTTCTGAATGGATGAATTCATTCACCTAAGAGTGAATACACATCTTAGGTACAGAAAGTATAGGTTAAATTGGACCCACCACATACAAGTTTCTTCAATACCTGAAAAATCATTTTCCTGGTTTATAAAAATAGGGATAAGAAATCTGTCTTTCTTACAGGGTTTCATCAAAACTCATCAAGGATTAAATAGTTCAAGCATGTAACAAAAGCACTTAGCACAGTGCCTAGGGGAAAACAAGCTTCCCCTCAAATCTTAGCTATTACTTTTATGTACTATGAGATATAATAATAGTAGCAATAATGTGTTTAACAAATAGACATTTCTTCCCCATCCTTGTGGCTGGTGTATGCTCTCCTTAGAAGTCACAACTCAGGACATGCATGTGGGCAGGGATAATAAAGGTAGGGTTTCTGCAACTCCAATTTGAAAAGAATAACCAAGAACTCTGAACAATGCCAATGATCCTTGGCATGACCACCACTGGATTTTATTACAATCCTACCTGCTGCAACAAAATTCCTCTGGTTGGATGATGAAACAGCTGCTGGTTAGACTAGAAGTTGGGAGACTCCATTCCTCATTCCTCTAATTATCGCTCTGGGTCCTGGAATCTGCTTCTTGGGAACTTTCTGTATCTCTAGTTTTCTGTGGGTGGGCAGTAAATATTTAAGAAAATCAGCACTAGATTAATCCAACTTTATCCTTCAGGAAGAAAAGAACATAATTATGAACTCATTAGAAACGTCTCTGTGACATTAGCTTAAAGGATTTACAAAACTTAAGAGGAAATGGCTGCTTTGGCTTTATAATAAAAAACCTTAAGTACTTAAGAGCATTGTGTATTATGGAGAAGTTTGGCAAAATGTTAGAATGTATGCAGAGTGACTTGTTTGACTTCCCACTAGGGATTCACTCATAGTTTCGTCTAGGAGGAAGATGTTGGTGTTACTTAACGCTCACTTGTTTCTGCTCACCCAGAATTAAAGCAAAGTCCTACTTTGTCATTCTTCACTGCAAGCAATATTTGACTCACTAGTTCCATAAGCAAGGGCAATGATGTGAATTACTCCCCAGAGTAAAGCTTATTATGGTTCAGGAAAGGTGACAGGGTGGCCCTCTGGGAATGTGCTGGGATGGATGATGTGCTTGTTCTTCAGTTCTCATGGGGCTTTCCTTGATGGGTATATATAAATGTTTTCCCTGGAACCCATATTCACCCAGGATTCCTAAAGGTCCGCCTCATTCTTATTTTCACTTTCCACTTTCTTTTCCAGTAGAGTTAACAAACAATTTCAATTGACCAACTTAGAGCAGCTAACTCTTATTTCTCCTTTGATTCACATTAGTTGATTGTAGAATATAGATAGGATTTTCCCACTCCACAGATATGAGGCTAACAAGCTAAATATGAAGATATTTGGCTAACAAGTGTAACTCCCCTACCCAGTGTCCTAGTCACCAAGGTGCTAACAGGGTTGAAGATACACCAGGTGTTTCTGGCCAATTAGACAGGACAGGCATCTTGTGGTGTGTGGGGAAGCTGTGTAGATTATTTACACAAGTGGTTTACAGGCTAAGTACCCTGCTGGGGTGAATGGGAGAGATTTGAGTCTTCAGTTCCAGAAATCCTAGTCCTGGATAGAACAGGAGACTGAAATCTCAGGAGACAATCCCCCTAGCCCATCTTTTCTTAATAGCAAAAGTGGTCCTTTGCTATACTAAGGCTGTTTTTAGTGTTTTCTTGAATGACACACAATGCCTCTCTCCTGGAAAGGCTCGAATTCTAGCCTTCTCTCTGATTGGCCTACGGAGGCCTTTAGGAGTCTCTGAAGGAAAGACAGTGTGGCCCCAGCCAAAATCCTCAGAAAACAAAGTCTTCATTCTTCAAAACCGGACTCTCACAATCAAGGTCAATGGAAGGAAAAATAGAAGCAGCAGATTGTTATCATTCCATGATCAGCATCAGTCTTACAAAAAGCTATGAGCAAACTTCATGCATTTTTAAAAATAGTCTTATCACTTTTATTTTTCTGTTAAAGAGAGATTTAGGGTCAAATGTCTTTAAACACTAAATATTCAAATAAGAAAGAATAATATTGCCCTGGTCAGGTAACATAGTTGGTTGGAGCATCATCCTATACATCAAAAGGTAGTGGGTTTGATTACCTGTCAGGTTCCCTAGGTTGCTGGTCTATCCCTACTCAGGGCATGTGTGGGAAGCAACCAATCAATCTCTCTCTCTCTCTCTCTCTCTCTCTCTCTCTCTCTCTCTCTCTCTCTCTCCCTCCCTCCCTCACTGTCCCTCTCATCAATAAACACATGCTCAGGTGAGGATTTAAAAAAGAGAGAAAGAAAGAATAATACTTAGGATTTTAAACATGCAGTATTCATACCAATTGTTATATCTAGAGAAAAACCCTACTTTAATAAGATTGATTTGGGCACTGACAGTTAACCTACTATATGCTAGTTACTGGCCTAAGCCATTTAAATAAATTATTGACATTAATCTTATTATTATCTAAATATTATATTAATCTATTAATTATATAATTTAGATTATATTAATCTAAAGTAAGACAATTATCCTTATTTTACAGATGAGAAAACTAAATCTTAGAGGTATTTGACAACCTACCCATGGTTGCACAACTAAAACTTAATAGAATCAGGATAAGAATCTAAGCAAGTTTATTCTAAAATATGTACTCTTAGTTATTATGTACACTGCATCCAAGAACAAAGATTATTTTCTGTGACACCAGCTTCTAGGTTTCTATAAAAATGGTGGCCAAACTTTATAGTTGAGAGACAGTAGTTTCTCTTCCCCAATCAAATGAGACTTTGCTATTGGTCAGACCCTTTAATCTCCCACCATCTGGTGAATGTTTTCTCCCATAGACCCAGGGCCTGATCCTTCTTCATCACCCAGCCTTGATCAAAGTAAATATTCAGCTCTCACTAATGGCTCTTGAAATAATACAGGTGGGACCGCATCATAACACCTGTCAGAGAGGGAATTGCAAGTTTTACAGGGAAGTGTATCTCCCCAAATATCTTTGAAATACATGAATTATTTTGTAAATTATTATGTCATCAGACTTGGAAGTTGCAACAATAAATTATTTACAATAATTTATTTTGTCCTCCACACAAGTTAATGAGGGCCATATCTTCTTTTTACCCCCATCAGAGCAACATGCTGTCAGTCTACACTTGGAAATGAGTGTCTTCTATTTGTGATGAGATTTCAAGGTTATAAACTATTTCTACATCTATTTCTAATTTATTTTTCACAAAAACTGCAAGCTTATCCCCACCGTCCCCATTTACAGAAGAATACACTGCATTCAGAGAGATGAAGTGCCTTGGCTCAAGGTCATAAAAATATGGCAGATTTGACACCTAAAACTCAAGTTTTCCATTTCAAAATCTAGTGTTCATTGCTATTATGATGTTACTTAAGGTAAAAATTCACTTTAACTTATTTTTGTTACTGGAGGTCAATGTTCATAATGGTGTATATCCTACACCACACTTTCTCACATTCTCTGTCTGGCTTTTAAGTGGGAATAACCACCTAATCAACCCATGATGACTTGATCTTACATAATCCCTCCTGGCGAGGAGTCCTTTCTCATTATCTAAATAACTTTGAGATTATTTTTTGACATTTATAATCAGGATTCAGCAAATCTTCACTAACAGACAACTTTTAAGAAATTGAATAACAGTAGTTTGGTGTTATTGTAGACACAGTAGACACCCTTGGGGGTTCATTTTCCACAGAGGATGGAAAATGAACCCTCAAGGGTGTACATTTGGGTAGCTCACTGCCCTTTTCTGAGCTCAGTTTTCACATTTGAAATCCAAGGACATTGGATTAGCATTAGATCATCTCCAAACTTGAATGTTTTATGAGTGTATTTCTTCAAGCTGAGATCTAAAGGAAAGTAGTGAATGTGGAAGCAACAGGAAACCAGCAAGAATAAAGCTGGCTCCTGCAATTTCTCTGAACCACCACCCCTAGGTTCTAGGTTACAAAAGGACAAAAGCTGGGAAGAACTTGGAGACTTCATGGAGCTACTGTCAGAGGCATCCCCACAGGGTCTCACCTAAGTCACACAAGCAGAGCAGCTCCCCCTGCAGAGTTCCAGAGAGAATCATCACATCCTTCTCAGAAATCGCTACGTACCACCAGTAAGCTCTTCCTCGTTTACCTTCTCAACCACTCATATCACATATGCCTTCTTCTTATTCATCCAGTTTCTGTGATTGAAAAATATTTGTTGGCAGCCTGTGGTATAATGGCCAAACACAAACACAAAAATAGGGCTCAAGCTTTAAATATGGTTCAGGGATTCCTTAAAAAAAGAAGAGGAAATTGTGGTTGGGTCCTAGCATCCATCCTTTTTCCCCCCAGCTGCATAACAACACTGTGGTTTAGGGCTTAGCTTTATCAATAAGGGCAGGTCCTGAGACATGTAAACTAAGAGAGAGATTACCGGATTTCTCCTGATCTCTCTTGTCCATAACTGATTCAGGAATCCAGGCTTGGACCAATCAGCACAAGGCCTTAGTATGATGGCAGGGAATAATTTATGCAGGACTAACTCTTCCACGCAATCTCTGAGACCTCTTGTCTACTACATTGCTCCTTCATATCCAGCCTCACTGGCCTCGTTGTTTCTTGAACATTCCCGGAGGGTTTCTGCCTGAGTTGTTCTCTCTCTAACTGCAGTGATTGTCCCCACACACTCTAATATTAATCCCTCATCTCTTTTAAAACTATCCCTTTTAAATGAGACCTACTCTGATCATCCTATTTGAAGTTGCAACCAACTCCATCATTCTAGATTTGTTTTGTTTTCCATCCTCTGTCGCCCCACCCCATAATACTTTAAAAATATTCTATGCAATGTTATTATTTATTACACTTAATGTTGTGTTTCTTCTCACTGTCATGTAAGCACCTAGGGATCTCTTTTGTATTCACTGCCTCACCCAAACTGCTTACCCCAGTGCCTGCCTGGCTCATGACTGTCACAATACTTTCTCTCTATTGCCCATTTTTGTAATCAGTCACAATCTGAATCCATTTCACTTGGGTAAATTTTACCTGGCAAAGTTTTATGAAGTTCAAATATAGAACAGATAATCATATCTAATGGGGACAATTCTGAGAGTAAAAGGAGAAAGTATTAATAATTGACAAGACTGAAATTTAAATAGTTACCACCACAGGGGAGAGCAATGGGGGGAAAGGGGGATAAATATAATACAACAACAATTAATTAAAAATAAATAAGTAAATAAATAAACAGTCACCACCATGGGCAACCAGAATTTAGGGTTACCCTATTCATTGGAGAGTGTGGTCCAGGGAACAAGAGTGAGGGCTATGGAGAAAAACAGAAAAAAAAGGAGACATATGTTCTCCAGCTGCCTCGTGCTCTGGGCACCTGGTTGCTGGAACCCGAGGACAGTCTAAGGAGCCATATGCAATGTCTCAAAAGCAGCTGTACAGAAAAAAGATGCAGCGGCACTTAGCTCTGGTCTAGTTAAGGTCTCACCCACAGGACACCTCCAGGTGGTAATGCAAGAGTGCTGAGCGGGTTCCTGTGGGGCCCTCAGGGGGTCTCCTAAGAAGCAGGAGGCCTGTGGCACAGACCTGGTGTGTGAACGCTAGGTAGAGGAAGAGGTCACTGCAGGTGACTACACTAAGAGACAGGTAAGGCCAAGAGAATAGAAGTGGAGAGTAAGTGGAGCTCAACACAGTGCTTTGTTTTACACTTTAAAGTATGGAGTGCTACATAACCCACTGTCCAAAGAAAAATTAAAAGGGCCAGGAGGACAAGAAGCCTGTCCAATTTGGTAACTAGGACTCCTATCCACAGGCTGTTTTTTAAAACTTAATTGTTGTCTAAATTTTTAAAAACCTTCTGCAATTCTTAAAAACAAAATTCTTAAATGTATGCAAAATCACCCTTTGTGGTAAGTGGGAAATCATGTTGCTTTAAAAAGTTTCTTTGTTTTTGCCCTGGCTGGTGGCTCAGTGGATCAGCGGTGGCCTGCAAACCCAAAGGTCACTGGGTCGAATCCCAGTCAGGGCAGATAACCAGGTTGCAAACGAGGTCTCCCGCCAGGTCCTTAGCTGGAGGCAGGTGAAAGACAACCTTACATTGATATTTCTCTCCCTCTCTCCCTCTCTCTCTCTGCCCTTCTCTCTGAAAATAACAAGTAAAATCTTTAAAAATAAAAAAGTTTCATTGTTTTGATAGTTTCTTTCTCCCCATGGATAAGCTTTCTATAGGAGGTAACAGCATAAATCTCCACATATCTAAGCCACTGAATCTTTCTTGGTATTGTGGTTTCCCCATCACCTTTTTTCTAGTCCACCCTCCTGTTCTCCAGCCCCCTTTCAGGCTGTTCATAAGGAAGAGATACGGCTTCAGTAGGGCACAACACACCTGGGCAAGAGCCATGATGAAGCTGTTCCCAAGAAGGGAAATGGATCCCAGGTCTCCCATAGCATTTGGATTCTCAAGCTTTCAAAACTGCTATATCATCACAATCCAGAAACAACACAAAATATCTCTACTTTGTCTAAATATAAAATAATAAAAAATTTTAAATTCTAGTGTGATAAACCCTACAGTGTTCTGAAGTGCTACTTGGAGGTTTTCTGTGGAAATTCTATGAGATATTGTTCTTGAGCTCTATCAAAAAAACAGTAGGACCTTGCAACTGGCTGCTTTTCCCTCTCTCAAAGGGCCATGAAAGAACGTAAGGGGAATGTAGGTGTACAGCTTGGGTGAAAAAGACATTTAGAGAAGTAGATGGATTTAGGGATATATACAAATTTCACAAAGATCTGCTTATGGAGCATCTACATTTATCTGAACTTGGGTGCACATTGGGAAGGCCAGAACTGGCCCAAAAAGGGTTCACTGGACTGAGTGGTAAGAGACTGAGACCATTCCTGAGAGTACAGACCTCCTGTATGGTGAACTCACTCCTTCCCCAGGCTGACTGAGGGAGGGAGAGATCCAGGTATCCACCAGGACCTGAAACTGCAGCACCCTTCCTGGAGAAACCCCACACGTGTATCCCCTGAGGCAAGTCTAGACCAATTTTAAGCAGAAATAACACATGTATTCTCAATAATAACACATTCTCCCCTATCCCAACCCTGAGGGTATGAAGTGATAAGATTTTTTTTTAAGATTTTATTCATCATTTTTAAAGAAAAGGGAAGAGAGGGAGACAGAGAGGGAGAGAAACATCAATGTATGGTTGCCTTTCACCTGCCTCCAGCTATAGACCTGGCTGGAGACCTGGCCTGCAACCTGGTTATGTGCCCTGGCTGGGAATCGAACCAGCAACTTTTAGGTTCACAGGCTAGCACCTTTCCACTGAGCCACCAGCCAGAGCTTGAAGTGATAAGATTTTAAACATTACACTAAGATGAATAGTTAGAAAATATTTTGCAAAGAGAAATAAATAATAATTTTAAAATGTTAAAATATAAGTTAAGGGCTAGTATCTAATTTCACAGAGAAAAGGAATTCTTCTTACTCAGCAAACTCCAGAAACTTACTTTCAGTTTCTCACAGAGCTGTCATTTGAACAATTCCCTTTCCTTCCCAAGTAATGAAGAAGACCTATCTTGAAAGTTCTACTTAGCAATTATTAGAACTGCCCTCTTTCCTAATGGAGCACACATTCAAAGGAATATGTAAAAATACTCTGATGTTGTTTTGATCTGTCTCTTACATTCTGTAGCCTCAGACATACAGCCTAATGCCGCCACAGAGCTCATTTTGCAAGATACCCTATGAAGAATTTTGTTCCCTTTCACAAATTCTTGTGGTATTAATTAACCCTATGAGATACCTAAGCAAAACAATCAACGGTTTGTCAGGGCACTCTATTTTAAGTAAAGTACAATTAGCCGTCAACTGAAACACAAACAATGAACCCAATTTTGAATTCAAGCATCAGCCATTCATCCTTTGAAGAAGACATAGTCTCTCTTTTCTTATTCCCAGTCTGTGTCCATGATTCAGTTATTCTGCCTTACCCTCCTTACTCTCCCCTAGGCTCTGATCAATCTATTATTTGCTCCCTGTCTTCTCTTCAGTCTTATTTAAATTCTAAAGTCAAAAATCATAGCTCTAATGTTGCTTTGGACCAAGATGCCTGCTCTAATTTGAAAGCTACAATGGTTCCCAGAAGCCACTAGACTCAAAGTCATGAGTTGTAAGGACCATTTCTTTCTTGATACTTGAGGTTAGAAAACAACCATATCTAGGGCTCTCAGCCTGAAGTCCTATGCATGGGCTTTCGAAGGATTTGAGATTCCCATTAATTATACAAAATTATATTTATGGTTGTACATTTGCTTTTTCTGAGGAAGCAACACTTCAACTTCATCAAATTTTCCAAGCTGTTTATGACACTCCCAAGATTAAGAAACCCTGACATAAAAGAGTTTCTATGACTGACTCCTCTCATTTTTACACTTAAAGAAATAGAGTCAATCAAAATCACAAGCAACTCTGGTCTTTCCCATTGAGGCCAGGCTTGCTGAAGGGATAAAATAGGCATTTTTCTTAAGGCAACAAAAGAAAAACTTGACTTTTGGAAAAGAAAGATATTGTCAGAGATAAGTATAGTCTAAATGAACCCCAGATGATGTCCATTTGCAGGGCCATGAATAAGTTTTTTTTTGTTTTTTGTTTTTTTTTTAATTTTATTGTTGTTGTATTACATCCATCCCTTTTTTTCTCCCCTCTGTCCCACTCCCCACCCACCCTTTCCCCCCAAAGTCAATCCCACCTGTTGTCCATGTCCATGGTTCCTTTATACTAGGTTCTTGTCTAAGCTGCTCCCCTTCTTTGCCTCTGCCTCCCCACTTCCTCCTCCCCCTTTCCTCCTGACTACTGCAGGCCTATTCCTTGTATTCATACACTTGGTTCTGTTTTGCTTGTTGTTAGTTTTGCTCATTATTGTCCCGTAATGGGTGAGAACATATGATACCTGTCCTTCACTGACTGGCTTATTTCACTAAGCATAATATTCTCCAGTTCCATCCATGTTGTTGCAAAGGGTACAAGTTC
>PVIW01001632.1:13060-156635 GCA_004026585.1 Noctilio leporinus | reverse complement strand
CCATGAATAAGTTTTAAACTGAAAACCCTGTAGCTTTCAGTCTTATTTGCAGTGCAGCATCCTCATTCAGTCTCTTTTTTCTACCTTCCTTTTTTCCTTTACAAAACAAACAAACAAACAAACAAACAAACAAAAACCCCTTTCATTCTGATGTGCAGAACAAATAAATTCAAGTCTACCTATGCAAAAAAACCTCTTCCCTAGTTCTCTTTCCTCTCCTAAACTATAGACCTTTTCCCTCCATGGGTTTAGGTGTCATAATATTCTATCCACAAGTCAAGACAACTAGTCTGCCTTTTTTACTAGTCATATTATGACAATTCCGTCAGCAGCACCAGTATCACAAACCAACAGCGGTTAGTATTACTGAGTGCTTGTTTCTGTGCTGAGCGCTTTATATGCATTATCTTATTTAATTACAATTTGTCCTGTAAGTAAGTATCACTATCAATTCCATTCCACATGTGGGACAACTGATGTTAAGAAAGGTTAATTTATGTGTTCAAGGTCATGCAGATGGTGTGACAAAGCTGGGATTGGATTCAGGCCCAGTTCTGCCTGACTGGTTATTCTAAACCAGTGCTCTACAACGCCACTCTCACCCCACTAAACTAGAATGGAGTCTCCTCACGTTGCAAAACAATTTCTCCAAAGTATAAATTTCACAGGTGTGCTACAGAAGATGCTACCATGATCAATACTTGAAAATGCAAATGCAATCATTATATTATGTTCACCTCAAAACACAAAAGCTTGATTGCATAAAAATGCTGCTTTTATTAGTAAACAGGAGAAGGTTGAAACAATCTTGCAATTTCTGTGTTGCTTTATCACTACTGGTTTGGAGTATGAAAATTTGATCAAAGCACCTTCTTAAGAATTCAGTTTCATTTATATTTTCAGTCCCCAAACATAAATATGGTGATGGTTCATATCAGGGACATTAAGGACACTTGTATAAAAATGGTATTAAATGTTGCATTGTAATCCTCTTTCTTTAATCCAGCAGAATGTAAAGGAAAAATATATTTACATGACTCTAAAAGCCTTAGCTCAGCAAAATACCATAAAACAAAATATCTCAATCTGATATCCGATATCAGGTATTCAGGAATTACACTTTCAATAAAAGCATCTTTCTTGGAATATAGTACCAAAACAAGAGGTACAACATAATTTACAATGTGTGTCATTTAGATTTAAAAAAGAGAGAGAGAGAGAGACTTTTTCTTCACTTACTTTGATGTTGTCAAAACAAATCATGCCCCTACTTGCTGGTCTTCTTGCCTTGGTGAGGTAGGAGATTGAATAGGCAAAGATTCACCTGTACCCAAGGAGGGTTCTCCAAATTTTATTGGCAATTAGAAGAAAAGATACGAGCTATAACAAATCTCTTCAACGTTCTCTGGGTAGAAAGTTCCCTGCTCTTCTCTTTTAAAGAATCTAGTGATTGATTACTCCAGGAATGGTTCAAACAGGAGACTCCTGGGCTGGGCTGGGTCCAACCGTGGCCTGGACAAGCTGAGCCTCTGACCTCCTTAGCATTTGCTCTCTGCTTGGGCCACCAACACCAAGAGTCAGGCAGACAATTTGCACCTAAGCTCTGGCAGCATTTGGAAGGATTTTTCTTAGAGCTGCTGCAGTCAAGGATGATGGAAATCAGGTGCAGACCCATCAGTCAGGAAAATGCTCATGTGTTTGGCTGTTTCTAATTTGGAAGCAGACTTTGCCTATTGACTGCTTGTATGTTCACCTGATCCGAGACAGCAGCACTGTAATCTGGCCTCATGGGAAATTACTATCACCTTGGCTCAAAATCAGTCAAAACCGGAGAAATCACCATCTGGTGTGACTCTGGTTTTGTCAGGAGGTGTGGCGACAGCACCCTTCGCAGGCAGCACCCACTGAGAGCCCAGGTTCTTACCGAGTCCCACCTGGTGAGGGAAGCCTGCTGCTAACTGATAGGGTGTGAGCTGCATTTAAAAACCTAAATTCTTTTCTAAAAACCCTAGAGAACAAAGTTATATTCTGATGCACTTCTATTTGTGTTCCATTGGAAAGAATAATTTATCTTATATTTTAAGATTACAAGTTACCTAAAAGATTACAGGTAAAGAAAGGATTCCATTAACTCACAGCATCAACCAAAGAATGTCTCGTTTCATGAATTATAGATTTTCTACAGTACTGTTTCATCTTAGCTGCCCACTTGAAGTGGCAGGGAGTTAAAAAAATTCTCTTAATATAGTTTTTTTTTTTCTTTTTCTTTTTTGCATGATGAAATGCTGTTACTATATTTCATCAATTCTTTGTCTTATTTTTTAAAACAATTTAACATTTCTGAAATGTCTTAAAATTGATGAAATATCATAATTTAGTTAACAGCATTTCTTCTTTCTTAGTTTCAAGGAAATATGCATTTCCATGGTAAATCTAAACCCCCATGTATCCTCAAACTTCCTTTCTTATAAGTATGCCCAATGCCACTTTGAGATATGAGTATATCGAAGGCATGAAGCAGAACTCCCAGCCATGTGCGCAGCTGACCAGCCTCTGCTTTTCTCAGCACACAGGGTCTTCTCTCTCTGGTCTACTCTATGCCCCTCACTGGGGGTTCCAGCCAGTAACCCACCTGCTCCATCCCAACCTTGTCTCACTCTACACTCAAGATGAGCAGTTCTTACCATGATATTTACCACTGATAACCAACCCACCCAGGCTACCTTCTTCTCAGTATTTTTGTATGAATCTTTCCAGAGGCATTGGATAACTAAATAAAGCAAATAATCTAAGAATGAAAAAGACTGGCAGAGAAGCTGTGCATGGGAAGACCTGGTGAAGGAGTCCTTTAATATTAGGAATATGACTTAAAACATCCAAGCCCTGGGGACTTGCATATCAATATAACTGCTGGGATCTTCCTTGGCATTAGGAAGACTTTGTAGAGAATGGTATTATGACCAAAAAATAGATTATAATTGACCAAGTACCTGCAAAATAATGATATAATGTAACATAACATATTAAAATAAAGCAAAATTTCCTTCCTTAACTTTCTAAATTGGAGAATGCAAACTGGCAACCCCAGGCTTTTATAGCTGCTTCCATGTTCATTTGGATATTTTATCTACTCACATATTTTAAAAGAAAAATAAGGCTTTTTTTTAAATGATTTATTTATTTATTATTTTTAGAGAGAGATGAGAGGCGAAAAGAGAGAGAGGCAGGGAGGGAGAGAGACATCAATGTATGGTTGCCTATTTCACCTACCTCCAGCTATGGACCTGGCTGGAGACCTGGCTTGCAACCTGGTTATGTTGCCCTGGCTGGGGAATTGAACCAGCGACCTTTGGGTTCACAGGAGAGCCCCTTATCTGCTGTGCCACCAGCCAGGGCTGCAAATAAAGCATTTTTAACTGATTATACCACAAGCTGCTTAAGCAGTACCACCAGTGAAAATACCAAAGTCAGGTGACTGGGGAGAAAAATTGCTGCTGTATAGATAAACTAATAGGACATTTCACATAGGCGGTAGGAAGTTAAACTAAGATGGAAAACCAAGAGCAGAACAGAGAGGACTATCCAGGTGAAGGCGTTTGGCACTGGAGAGGGTGGCAGGAATTTAGGAGGCGGGGGACCCAGGCCAGAGATACATTCACTAGTGTGTTATCAGTGCCACAGGAAATAATGAGACTGAAGAGGCAGAACATGTAGAGAGAAAAGAAAAGGACCAAATATAGATTCTCTGGGTGGTCAGTCACATTTAGAAGACCTGAAGTATATGAGAAATTAGCGAGAGTAACTGAGATGTAACTAAGGAACAAAAATCCTGAGGCAAGAGACACTTGAAAAAGGAATGTTAATCATTATCAAATTCTGCTGTGAGGTCAAGGATAACAGCAGAAAAGATGTGCAATATGACAGTTGCAAGGTAGCTCAAAAGAATACTATGACTAGAACAGTTGGGCAGAAGCCAGATTTTAAAGTTAGGAAATGAATGGCTACTGAAAAAGAGAAAGCATAGAGACTTCTCTTTCAGAATGTTATATGTTCTAGAAAAACTTCAGCGAACACAAACTATGTTCATGATATACTCACTAACCAGGAAGTCCAACTGTTGCATATTTACTAAAATAATAATTCACTTCTTTTGTTTCAAGATGCCTTAGGAACTCCCTAGCTATATATTTCAGAATCGACCTTTCTTCTACCAAATTAATCAATTCACTGTTTGTGCATCAATTATTCTTTGTGGTCAGGATCAGGGCTTGGAAATCGACCCTTTTCTAAAGACAACAGCAGCTCTGCAGTCTGGATTCCTCCTTGCCACTCACTCAGCAGCTGCCCTTCTAGAATTTACTGAAAAACAATTCTCCTGCCAGGAAAATTTGCCAGTGCTATTTATTGATTTCAGAAAGCCGTGACAAACAACCATGATACTGTGTGTAGTAAATTGTCAGAACATAGTATATCACCTAAAACTCTCCATTGACATATGTCTACCCTGTGAAATCACCAAAATACGGTGGTTTTAGGATACACTGAATCTGCCTTTGAGTTGCTTCTTTGGAGGCTCATTTAACTTCAAGCTTAATTTCCCATTAATTTTATTCTACATTAATAACCAACTGCGTGCATGTGTTCTGTATAATGCCATGTCAAAATAAGTTTGGGGGAGCCATTTGGTTGATTTTATGCCCCCTTGGAAGCCAGAAATTTATTCCATTAAAATAGTGGTTACATATCAAACTAGCAACCTCATCCTCTGCTGTTTACATTATGTTTTATCTGCTATGTGTTTGCATTTGCCCTTTTAGAATTAGTGATGTATAGTTAAGTCACAGAAAAAATTATATAAAGTTGTCAGTAGGAGAGGCAAGATAGCCACTCTGAGCCAAACAATCTCTTACTTCAGCAAGTCTCTCCATCCTGCATCCTCTGCCTCGGGACTTGAGGTTCGTCTGTGTACCCATGTTGATGGGGCTTAAGAGTTGAGCTCATGTTGACTGGACTGGAGAAGATGATGAAAAAAAATGCCAGGTTATTAGTTTGTCATGAGCAGCCTAACATCAAAGTGGGTCAGAGGAGCAGGGGTGAAAGAGAGTGAAGGGATTGGCTAAATAACATATACAAAACCAGTAGATACAAACAGTGCAGTGATGCCCAGAGGGAAAGGGGTTGGGGTGAGGGCTGGGTGGAGATGGGCAAAGAGGGGGACAGAGGGAGAATCTATAATATGTAAGTGTAAACAATAAAAAGAAGGAAAATAGCTTTAAGGTATGAGCATCCCTTAGATAAGTCTGCATACTTTTAAAAAATCTTCACCTACGGGGGGACAGAGGGGAGCAAAAAGGGGATGGATGTAATACAACAACAATAAAATTAAAAAAAAAAAATCTTCACCTATGGACATTTTATCATGCTTTTGGAAAGAGAGGAAGGGAGAGAAGCATCGATTGGTTGTTTTCTGAATACACCTGGACTGGGGATCATATATACCTAGCCTGGGGGTGGAACCCGCAACCTAGGTATATGCCCTGACTGGGAATAGAACTCACAAGCTTTCGGTTACAGGGCAACTCTCCAACAAACTGAGCCAAACCAGCCAGGGTTGCAGACTTTTTATTCACAAAATGCTGTTTGAGAGTTTCTGGAGCACTCCAGCTAGAGTCGTACCTACAGTACCAAAGCAAACCAGATATTTCCCCAAATGATCAATCTAATTGACTGCAATTATTTCAAAGCCTTTCCAGTCATGGTAAAATAGTGTTCTGAGGCAGGCTGCATAAACTCTTGCCATGTATATTCAGCTCTGTCATTGTATTGTGAAAGCAGTCAGAGATCAAATATAGGATGAATGGGCATGACTGTGTTCCAATAAAACTATGGTTATTAAAATTTTAATTTTATATAATGCTTATTTGTCACAAAAATAATTCGATTTTCTTTAGCTATTTTAAAATGTGAAAACCATTCTTAGTTTGACGGTGGATCAAAACAAACAAACACACAAAAAACAGGTGGTAGGCAGGGTTTGGCCTGCAAGATAGATTTTGCTGACTATGTAAAGGGAAGACCAGTGAGGGCTACTGATGATTCTGGGTTGTAGCTCCGGCCTGGTTTGGCCCTGGAGGGGATACTGGATCAATGATCTGAAAATGACCAATTTGAGAGGAAGGGGAGCAGTTCATTACAACGTTCCCTTGTATCCCTTTGATAGCCAAGATTACTACCTCTGGGTTCTCTGCCTTACCCATTGTCAGTGGCATTGATATCAAAAAGCTAGAATATAACGCCTGCTGGTTTCTCGCAATGCTCTGAAAGTTTTTAAGGCCATTTCACTTGGATTATTATATTCAGAACTAAAATCATTTAAACTCTGAGATGGCACTTTCTTTCTGGACAAGCCCCCGTATATATAACATGTTGTAAATTAGACCTGGGGAATTCCTTGTTTTTATTTGTTTGCTTGATTGGTAGGGAGTGTTGTACATTTTTAAGAGGTACTGAAGAAAAAGACAAAAGAAAAAACCCTTAATATCACATGCTACTAAACTAAGTGCTGGTATGAAAATGTGATATTCTGTACGGTTTGTTTGATCACACTGTTCTCTGATGCCATATCTTATGTTTCCAGCCTGACCTTTCCTAAGATTCTGCCGGCTCTTTCATTGGGATTTAAATGAAAGGGCAAAGCATTTTGCATGAATATAGAAACAGAGGAGGAATTGTATAAATCCAGTGAAGCAAAAGAAACGCAGGGCAATTAATGGCATTAGTAGAATCCAGTTGCTCTCAGGGAACTTACTATCCTACACCACAAAGTAAACCCCTGGGATATGCACCATTTATCTCTTAGGAAAGAAATGAGGGCTGTAACAGTAAAAGAAAATGAGAATGGTCATATATTAAAATCAAACTTTGATCAGACTACTGTTTTCTATTTCTAAGTTATTGCAGTAAACAACATGCATGAGTGTGCATATGACCTAGCCCTTCCTCAAAAAAAAAAAAAGTCTTTCCCATCCCAAAATTACCCCTCCACACACACGTAAACAAGAGTCCTACATTTTTTAACCTCTAAAATAATACAGAACATGTCTAGGAATTTTCAAAGTTATTTAAGTCTAGATTAGAATCAGCTCCAAAAAGCAGCAGAACCAATTATCAAATCAAGACAAATGCTATGTGTCCTATCTTTTCTCTCGACATTCCTAGTGACATTGTCTTCTTTTTATTCCTTTTTCTTTTTTAAAGTTGGTTTATTTTGAGAAATTTTTTGAAGTATGACAAAATTCAAAAGGTATATTACATTCCACCATCCAAAAGAACACATATTTCCATTATATAAAAAATTAAATATCGAAACTATAAGTATCCTTTCCACCTCCCCAGAAGCAACACTGTCATGAAAGAGTATACCTTTTCATTTCATTATTTTGTTCCTTTCATACATAAATGGATCCATGAAAGTCTGTAGTGTTTATAGATTTATATTTGAATAATTTGGGATGATTCTTTATGTATTGTTCTGCATCTTGCTTTTTTTCCAATCAATATTATGTTTTTTAATCATTTCATATGTATCTTCTTTCTTTTGTAAAGCTGTCCATTACTGTCCTGTCAGATTATTCTCTCTGCAGACCCATCTGAGGAATAGAACCCTGCCTCCCCAAAGCCCTCATTTCCTGATGCCTCCAAATAAAAATGCATAGTCCCTCCTAATTTTAACAATTTTACCACCAATCACATGGAAAACCACAAAATACTATATATATATATATATATATATATATATATATATATATATATATGGCCAATTGGCCAATTATGGAATGTCAGAAATCTTAGAAAGTGTAGAAAATATAACTCCACACTATAATTCCAATATCCCAACCAATCAGATATGGCAGCTGGAAACCCCACTGCTATCCTGTTCTGCTTTTGTTTTTGAAAGTGTGACTCAGGGCTCAGCCTAGACTCCTATATTAGCAGGAAGGACACAAACTGGATGCTCTTTTATTTCAAGCAGGTGAGCTGCCATTTGAGGGACTCCAGACCAGGGAGAACCTATTTCACAGAAAGAGGTAGCTCTTCAAGAGAGATTAGTTAAGAGCCTGGGTTCAAGATCCAACTGCCTGAGTTTAAATGCCAGGTCTGCCCCTGACAAGTTCTTTAGACTCAAACGAGTTTTTTTTTACTTCCAGAAGTAATTTTTGCTCATCCTAAAATGAGATGTTTAAGAATTAAGAGCTAATCTAAATGAGTCTTTGTGTTAGTAGCTATTATTATTGTTATTGTTATTCAAGATACTGCATACTCATGGTCCCACATTGATTCATAGTCATTGAAAAGAAATGAGCCTTGCACCTCTTCCTGAAAACTTGTCATTTTGATGCAGTCAATACTCAAGGTTATCTAGTATTATTCAGTTTTAATGGCAAGCTGCGCTAAAAATCTATATATGAATGAATATAGGTTTAAGAGTTGATATCTCACTTATGTGCAACCCCATGAATTTTCAGGATTAAAAACCAGCATCATTACTTTCAAGAAGTTTTGGGGATTCACATCAGAATACCAACTAGGAAATCAATATTTTAGTAATAATGAAGGCTGAAAAAGTGGCCTCTAAGGAGAGCTCTGAGAGGTATGTGGGGTAGTTATCAGAACCAGTTATTTATTGGCCATGAAGACAATGGTCAACAAAGCAGATATGTATTAGAGGCTGTGACAATTTTACCAAACCAAGCCCACTTGTGTGGAATTATGGAGCCATCCACAAAAGTAGAATGATTTAAATAACTATTAGACCAATTTGGCATAACATCAAAAAAGTATTTGTTATGATTTTTCCTTACAGGAAGAGTTCCTAGGATAAAATGATAATGAAAAGTTTCCTATGAATTATTCGGAGGATGGATTTCTTGTGGAGTTTTCAGGTGAAGAAGCCATCTTTGTCAATAATGAACGACTTTGCCATTAACCATTTTGTATAACTCTGAAGCATCAAAAACAAATAAACAAACAAAACCCAACACAAAACAAAACAAAACAAAAAAAACTCCTGTAAACAAAATCAAAGCCTACGTGTAGGAGAAAATAAAGAGTTCTAAAACAAAAGAGGAAATATTTAAAAATAATTGAAACATGAAACATTTTAAGCAAATAGAAAACCCAGAAAAAAAAAAGAAATCCCTCCTTTCACAGCACATAGGTTAGGATTTACCTTTAATTTAAGGAAAACATTTAAGGAAAATTTTGTCACTGTTCTGAGAACAAACCCACTTTGAGAGTCAAAGATTTCCCTCAATTGTGTTCAGTACACATTCAGAACTTGAAATGGGCTGCTACGGAAAACACAGAGATGGTAAAGTATAACGCAGGGGTCCTCAGAAGCATGGATGATGTTCAATTTATGTTCATATATACCTCAGGAAGCCACTTAATTAGTTTTAAAAATTCTGAAGACCAATTAATGCCATAGCCAAAGTTTTCTTCAGTTTCTAGCCATAGAAAACTGAACCTCAAAACCATGTCTTCTGTAGCATTCCAAATTTCACTGTGTCATATATGATTTTATTTAAATACATAAACAATTATTTTTAATTCCCTAATAAGAAAAAACATGACATTGTCTGATTATTATTAGGTTATCTCATGGTAGACATCTGTTCTGGTCAGATATTTAGATGGGGCTCTAACTCTACCTGAGGCACTTGTTGACCATGTTTGTGCTCTTACCTGGGAATCAAGATGCTTATGGGAGGTAATGTTAACTTTATTACCTGGTTTGTAAACAGGGCCCATCCAGGTGATTCATGAAGCATTTTCAGCAAGGAACAGTCCTCTGATAAAGAAAGATTTTGATCTTGAGTTGCTTCCTGGATTCACAATTGCATAGTTTTGCCAGAATTGTGATATCTCTGTTAACAGACAGAATTTATGTGCTGTAGGCCACTCTTTGCCACCACCAAACCTACCCTTTATACCACTGTTGTCCATGCCAGTAGGATTTAAAGACCATTTTAAAATTGTGATCTGAAAAGTCACATAGTCTACCTGTTGCAGAAAGTTTGAAACGCTCAAATTAGGGCCTAGTTTATTTTAAGCCTTTTTATTTATTTATTTATTTTTAAAGATTTTATTTTATTATTTCCAGAGAGAGGGGGAAGGGAGAGAGACAGAGAGGGAGAGAGACATCAATGTATGGTTGCCTTTCACCTGCCTCCAGCTACAGACCTGGCTGGAGACCTGGCTTGCAACCTGGTTATGTTGCCCTGGCTGGGAATCGAACCAGTGACCTTTGGGTTCGCAGGCCGGCACCTTATCCACTGAGCCACCAGCTGGGGCTATTTAAGCCTTTTTTAAAGGTGATAGCATGATTTGGGATCATTAGTAAATATTGACCAGTCTGGTGTGTTTTAGTGCATCGAACCTACAAATAGGAGATCAAGGTTTTTCTAGTCAAGGGTTCATCTCTTCTCCTTAGCTACTAAAGCATCCCATTTCAATGAGACTTAACTTTGAAAGAAAGGTTGCCTCTCATAATAAAAAAATTACCACAATGTGGAGTAGAATACATACTTATTATAAAACTCATAATAAAAATAAATCCTGCGTATGAAGGACTTGGGTGAATTTGAGCAATAGTACAAAAAGGCTGATAACACATTTGCTAAATATTAATTCTCTACTGAGCCATGAAATGGAGCAAAGTTCTAAAGATAAATATTAATGGGGAGTTTCTGCCTATACTATCTAAGAGAATGCATTATAATAGCAAACATATCAAGTGAGAATTTCTTTTCCCTAGAATTAAAATAAGCTTAAACCTTTAAGAAAAAAATCTTCTACTAGTTTGAATTAACATAACCTCTGTACAATTGTTGTCCTTTAAACATTGATTATTTAAGACCTAGAAAGTCTTCCTAACCTTCTGGTTTTTTGAGAAAGCTCTATGCATTGTCTCTGTCTAATACCAGCATTTTAACTTAGTTTTGAGGAATGTCTTGATGGCTTTAATAGGAAATCTTATATCTTAGATTTTCCTGTGCCACTACATAGCATCATCTTAGACACATTCTTTCTTTTTAAAATATATTTTATTGATTTTTATTGATTTTATTGATTTATTACAGTTGTCCCAGTTTTTCTCCCTTTACCCCCCACCTAGTACCCCCCATTCTCTCTGGCAGTGCCCTCCTTAGTTCATGTCCATATGTCATGCATATAAGTTCTTTGACTTCTCCATTTCCTCTATTATTCTTAACATTAGATACATTCTTAAAAAGAACAATAAAAAGGATATTTAAGATTCTACCATTTAAGACCTGGCTGGTGTCTCAGGGGATAGGCAGCCTGAGAACCCAAAGGTTGCTGGTTCAATTCCCAGCCAGGACACATAACCAGGTCTCCAGCCAGGTCTCCAGCCAGGTCCATAGCTGGAGGCAGGTGAAAGACAACCATACATTGATGTTTCTCTTCCTTTCTTCCTTTCTTCCGCCCTCCCTGCCCTTTGCTTTAGAAATAATGAATAAAATCTTTAAAAATAATAGATTCTACTATTTAAACAGATTTGCCACTCCCCTTCTTTATTTGACCACATACAAAAAAATTGACTCACACTTCTAGAGGTAATTACTAAATTTATATATTCATAGAAAACCAGTGTACAAGTAGATGATATCACAATTTGATATTTATGAAATGCCAGTTCTCCATAAATATAGAAAATCAGCAATTATAACTAGTTATTTATTAACATTTAGAAGAAAATAAATAACAAATGGGCTCACTATTCATTATAATTCTGCAATAACAACAGTCCCCATCTCAAAATAGTCTTGTGTAATATCCATGTTTTGACTTCAGAGCCACTTACATTTAAAATAAGCTTACATTTAAAATAATCCTTGGTAATATATTTTCATCAGCTTTTTCCTATATATTTCCTTCCATGTTTAGCCAATTTTAACTTGTGTGTGTATGTTTATTCAAAGCACAATCTTGAATTAAAAATCTATTCTATTGTATTGGCCAGGATTGGTGGTTAAATGCTGGGATGAAATTAGTGTGAAAACTTTTTTGTTAACTAAGTATGTCCGTATGTATGTGTGTGAGCCCAGCTAGCCATATCACTCATGCATCAAGAGCAGAACTACATCAGAAAGTATGGGTGAACTGGTCTTCAGAAACCCATCAGCATTCCTGGGACAGAACCTCAGGGTGCATGAGGACAGACACACTTACTCACAATTTGTTTTATTGTTGACACTATTGAAGTTGTTCCCATTTGACCCCCTTTGCTCACCTCCGCCCAGCCCCAGCTTTCCCTTCCCTCTGGCCATCACCACACTGTTAGCTGTGTCTACAAGTTATGCATATAGGTTCTTTGGTTAATCCCTTCACCTTCTTTCATCCAATCCCCCTCATAATTTTAAGGAGGAAATAAGTAGTAGAGTCTTAGTCTAAATTTTCTAAAGAGGCTTTACATTTTCCAAAATCATCATCCCTTGGTCTATCCCGTAGATGTTTTTCAGGGTTTTGGTTTATTTGTATTGTTGTTTTGCCACTTCTCAAATAACAAGATTTAGACAGCCCTCTCTCTTGCCCAGGCTCCCTTCAGCTGTGGCTAAAGGTGCTATTTTAAGATGTCAGTTTCTAGCTGTTATGTTTTTATATTCAAGGTTGTAGTTTGGGGGAGAAAAGGAATAATGTATAAATAAAACAGGTTTAGGTGGATGGTTCTCTTAGAAAACAACAGCTATCTGTCGTATAACACTGTTGAAGAGTTTAGAATGAAAATAAAGAATGTAGAAAGGCACAGTACCAAAATTATGGGAATAATAAGTTCAGTGATCATGTACTGAGCCCTTCCGAGCTCCACTGTCAATACCCCCAGGATCTCTCCTTGATTTTCTGTGGTTGTGTGGATTACTCATTCCCACAATCATCCAATGCACTTGAATCATAAATATAGGTTTTTGTATCATCTAATCTAAAGTTGGCAGAAACAGTAAAGATCACACAATGTAAACTTCTACCTTCAATACAGTAACTATTACTATCTATATTCATTGCCAAATATTTAGATAATTACTTCTCTCTATGTATTTAGATAATTATATATAACATACAACATATAATATAACATGTAATGTATATAAAATGTTCTTTAAAAATATCCACTGTGGTAGCACAGTGGATAAGGTGCCGGCCTGCGAACCCAAAGGTTGCAGGTTCGATTCCCCAGCCAGGGCACATAACCAGGTTGCAAACCAGGTCTCTATTCAGGTCTGTGGCTGGAGGCAGGTGAAAAGCAACCATATATTGATGTCTCTCTCCGTCTCTGCCTCTCTCCCTTCCCCTCCTTCTAAAAATAATGAAATAAAATCTTTAAAAAAAATAATGTCCCCACAATCTCCTCATCTTGATTAATCTTTGGTGCACAGCTATCTACTTATAAAATCATACTATAAAGTTTGTTCTTTAACTAATTTATTTAATTTACCATATATCATGAGCTTGTTTTATGAATAAGAATTCATTTAGTCACTTTAAAGTCTATATAGTGTGTGGATCTACCAAAACTTATTCATTCAATCCTTTGTTGTTGGTTGGATAAATATGTTATTTCATATTTCCTTAAATTTTAAACATTGGAATTATGATTACATAGCTTTGCAAACTTTTCCAGTTACTTCTTTAAAAAAGTTTCTAGAAGCTTAGGGTCTTTTTGAAGTTTCCTGGTGATAGGAAATTTTGTACACCCTGAAACAAAAGTTTTATTGTTAAACAGGTCCAATTGAAATAAAAGCTGCTCCTGATTCTCATAATATAAGCCTAATTCATCTTTAGGCCATACCTTTTCCTGCACTTGATAATAGCTAAAAATTCCTAATACTCAAAAAATATGCATTTCACATTCCCCACTGTTGACCCTTCTCTGGGCATTTCCTGCTAGTTCATTCAAGTCTCGAAGACAGCAAAACAGAGAGATGAGAGATGCCCCATGTCTAATAACATAGACTTTCCACACCAGGGCTTAGCTATGTAACTTTCAAACTTCTTGTAGGTGTGAAAGAAAGAAATTTCTGTTCTACTTAAGACACTGTTATTTCTGACTTATTTTAATAGTTGTACTCTTTTGCCAGTTACTAATTACTTATTACAATTCCTAACAGATAAACGGGTCATACTCACTAGTGCAAATGGAAAATAATTATTAATTATTCCTGCCCTACCAGGATTTTGCTTTGATATATGACAAACTCATAGTAAACAAAAAGAATAACTCTGTCAACAAAGAAAGTTGTATAAAGTATATATACTCAAAGTGTATATAATCTATTGTTTTTGAAGAGAGATTTCTTGATCTGTGTGATAATCCTCATAACATTGTATTCAACTAATACTCTAGCCTGGTAAGTACAATAAATACAGAGTTTGCCATACTTTGACAATTTACTTGGAAACTGAAAATTGGGGCTGCATTTTTAGTAGCTCAAGTTCCTTTTCATGTTCTCTGGAATTGTCAGAAACAGGATGGCTTGGTTGTAACAAAGATAAAGGTTTGTGTGAATGGCAAAAAGTAATCTGAGAGAAGAAAGGAACTGATGCTTACAACACCACTGTTTATATATATATATATATATATATATATATATATATATATATATACACACACACACATACACACACACACACACACGCACACACACACACGACTATTTCATAGAAGGCAATGAGTATGAAAAATACATGAGAAAAGAAAGATTTGGATAGAGAAAGTAGAGATAGAAAGACTCTTGCCAATTAACCTCTGACTTTAAGTATTAGGCAGCCACAGAAACTTTGTCTTGGTCCTCCTCTCTTTTCTGTTTCTTTCTCAGCCCACAATGAGACATAGAATGGAGAAAAACACATGGTATAATGACTGTAAGCATTGCTAACAATTTGAAGAGGACTCAAAATAGACGGGAAAGAAAGGGGAGCTCTAATCTTTTCTTGGTCATAGTGAACTCATGAAGTTTACTGTTTGTAGCAACTCTCATCAATATATATCCCTCAGTTTGATTTCCATTTTAAATCCCTTGTCCAATTATGCAGAAACTGAATGATATTAACATAGTCAGTTTAAGTATAGGATAACAATGATTAATATAATTCAAATAGCAATGTCATAAAGTTATTTTAAATTTAACATTTAAAAAATAAGTTTGAATTTTTTCAAGGTATACATTAAAAGAATTACAAATTCTTTTAGGGAACAACAATGGAAGTTTTGAATTTGAGGCTACCTGAATTATTGCTAAAGATCTGCCATGAGAGCAATTATAAATGAATTTTAGTAACATTGACACTCATCCTTTCCAGCTGGGAAACTTACAGGAAAAGAGACATTTACCTTTTTCTCAAAAAAGCCAAGGAGAAATTAAAGACTTCTGATAGTCATGGGTGGCAGAGTTGGGGTGAGGTTGTGTCCTGGGTATAATAATTTTTTTCATTTCAGTTATATAGAAAAAATAAATGAATAATAAAAGGGGAAATACTTGAGGGGATTGTTAAGAGGGCATTAAACAAAGTTTACTAGCTGGGGTACCCATCTAGCAATGTAAGATCAACACAGGCCCTACAACCCATTGTAGCTGCAGACTTTATATGCCTCAAGAAGGATTTCTTCTCTTAACTAGATCAAGGAAAATTGGATTGTAACCATCATCTCTGCTAGTAAGAAATATTTCCTTAACAATTAAATGTGCTTTAGGTTTACTTATTTCAGGTAAAAAGTGGAAGAGGTATTTGTTCATTTTGTGGTTATTTAAAATGGTTAGAATGAAGAAGGAAACAAAAGACCTCTGTTCCCATTGTAACAACAAAGCATGAAAAATTTTGAAATTACACTTGTTTAGGTTGCTAACAAAGAACAGGAGATGCAAGAAGGCCTTGATCAAGTGAATTCCAAAGAAAAACAAACACTTTATAGATTAGAAGAGAATGACAGAAGCTTCCAGCTCCAGGGGTAGATTCCTGATCTGCAGAAGATACATCACAGAAATTGCCATAGACCATAGATGCAGAAACTTTTCAGGGGCATTCTGACAGCCTGCACTCGCAGGATGACTTAGAATCTGGAAAAGGCCCACATGCAAACTGCCTGACAATTCTCTTCCCATCTCTCCTGAACCCTACCTGGAATTACGCAAAGAAATTCAATGAAGAAGGGCTGAAAATCAGAGAGAAATCACATGGCCTTGCACTTGGATTCTAGAGCCTTACAGAGGTAAACACAAAGGTCAACCAGAAATACATATGAAATTGCACCCCAATTCTCTTCCTGCTTAAATACCTACTGCAAGATCTAAACCATAGGGTGGCACAGGAGTTTGAAGTGGAAGGGAGGTTGGACTACTCACAGATGATTTCAGTCTAATTAAAGCTGCGGCCTAGCTCCAGCTCAACTCCACTCTAGAAGAAATCTGAATGGACTGCCTCTACCTAACAACTAGATAGAGGAAAAGATTTGACTGTTTTGGTAAATAAGTAAAACCAAACAGAAAACTTTTCCTCAGATCCCACTGTTTATCGTACATAATGTTTGGAGTATAGTACAAAATTATGGGATGAGAGCAAATAGAAAAACATAAACTATATTAAAACATTCAATAAAAAAGATATTGGAATTAGCAGAAGACTTTAAGACAACTATAGAGTTTATAGAAAAAAAGAGATATAATAGAGTAATATAAGAGTTACTGCAGGAGAAAAATAAAGATATTTTTTAACACCAAAGGAAAACTCTAGAACTAAAAAAACACGATATCTGAAATAAAAAAAAAAAAAAAAAATGGATAGGATTAGCAGCAGACTGAGCATTGCAGATGAACAAAATCCATGACCTTGAAAAAGGTCAAGAGAAATGATTCAAACTGAGTCAGAAAGAGAAAAAGACTTAAAGAAAAATTAAAAGAGCACTAGTTACTTGTAGGCTATAAAATGGACTAACATTCATGAACTTGGAGTCTGAGACATAACCACATATATATTGTGCTAAAAAATGAGGATGAATTGATGGAGAGTACACAGAACCTCCTAAAACTCTATTATTGTTTAAAAAGACAAAGGGAAGAACTAAAAGTGAAATAGAGACAGTTTTAGATGTATACAAGCTAAGAGAATTTTGCAGCAGCAGATCCACACTGTAAGAAATGAAAAAGAAGGTCCTTTAGAGTGAAAGAAAATGATGCTCCCATGGAAATATGAATCTACACAAAGGAAAATAGAGGGACAGAAATTGTACATATGTGAACACATATAAAAGATTTTTTCTTAATTTCTTTAAAAAATAATTTACTGTTACAAGCAAAATCATTAATAATGTTCATGGGTTTTATAATAAGTAGAAAGTCAAATGCATGCATGACAACAGTGAAAAGGGAAGTAGAAAATATGCTCAGTAAGATTGGAGGCCTGGATGGCAGTATCTGAGCCAAATCAACCAGCTAGGACAGATGAGAGATACCCTATTGGGTTATAAAGACTGCAACTACCCGGACATCTTGTTAAGTTAGAACAGGAGCATCTAATACATCTTGACATATTTGCTAACCACCCCACCTCTCAAATGGTATAAGAATAAGCAATGAAGGAAATTATGACTGTGAATTTAATGATGGCCAAAAAGGCAACACTTGTTTGTGAATTGAAAGTAACAGAAACCTTGGAAGATTGTGACATTTGCAATAATCACAGAAGTGGAGTATAATGAATGAGTGGTAGGAATCACTGAGGCCTTACTACACTAAGAGTGTGTGGGCTTCAAAAGCTCATTTGGGAACTATTAGAAATGCAGAACAGATCTCCACCACAGGTCTAAGGAATCAGAATCTGCATTTTAACAAAATCCCAGTTAACTCCTATTCAAATTAAAATTTGAGAAGCACAACTCTAGGATGCAGTTTTAAAATGCAGATTCCAAATTTCCTAGAAGACCCATTGACTCATTCGATGAGAAGAAGATGCCTACAAATCTGAATATTGTTAAACATTCCAGGTTATTCTCTGTGTGCTAGTATTTGGCTAACATTGCCATTGGACTAGAATTTTCCTAAGTAAAGTCCTTAAATAAAAAAGGATTCCACAGAAGCCTATTGTATCACCCTTTTGGAAATTCATGTTCTGAGAAGTTATTGAAAAAAAGGTCTGAAATTATTCAAATAAATCCTTGTTTCTTGGATGTATTTGATCATGGAATTCTTCTTCTACCCATTCCCCACAGCAGGAGCTTGTGGAATTACCCCATGGAACTTCATTTTTGTGTGGCCCTCACTCAGGGAATTTGACTTTGAGTATCAATACACTCAGCTTCTGAAAGACCAGAGAAAAATTAGGAAGGATCCCCATGCCTTGAAAGCTCAAAAGTTGATTCCGAATGGAGAATCCCAAAGTACTATGTCCATAAATCAATGGACACCACAGCAAGTTGGAGCAATGCAAAGGCAGGGAACAATGCAAAGGCTGGTGTGGCAACAGAAAGCTTCTCTTAAAAGTTCAGTTAAAACAGGGAATGGGGCCAAGGATAAAATTTTAAGGATGATATTACCAACTTTGGACACTAAAGATTAGAAGTGGCAGAGGCTTGCAAAAATGGCGAAGGACAACAATTGTTTCGTGATTGATCTGGAGTAGTAGAAAGAGCAGAGTACTAATAAGGAGATATGTGCTCTCGGATTTGCTCTGGATTTGCTGGGCCTCTAGCCCCTGTGAGGCCTCCCACGACCCTTAATGAGAGGAGGGCCTCACCTCTAAACAAGACACTTGCAGTCAGGGATTTCGGTTCCTGATTCTCAGTGTTAACTTCAGATCATGCTCAAACCCATCATAATTGGGTCCCCCCCCCCCATTGGACTTCTGTAGAAACCAACGCCAAAGAGGCTGGATGCTTCTCAGATCTGGAACTCCCCTTTGTAGCCTCATCTACCATCATATACCGAAACAAAGGTTTAGGTAAATTGATGGTGAATCTTCTCATTCTACATACCTTCAGGAGATCATTACTTTTGTCACTGATTCTTTTCTTTCCCCCTGAGAAAGGAAGATGAATTAAAGTTACATTTCAGAAAAGGATACTTTCTAATAGTTCATAAAGTTGAAAATCCACAAAACTAGAACTTTGGGGAAAATGTTAAAAAATCTGCCTTGCTGGTCCTGAAATTAAAAAATTGTTAGTAGCTTCAATTCTTGTATTTGTGATTTTATAAGGCGGATGATAGCCTACCTGCTTATTTCAATAATTTTGTGGGAATGCTATTATCATATTTATGAAGAAACAATAAAATAAAAATGTAAAGAACGAAACTTAGTAGTTCTGCTGTTCAATCATGTGCTGTGACATAGTCAATAATACATAAGTTCAGCATGTTTTTTTCAAACACTGAACAGTTCCTGACTCCACATTTTCCACCCAAGCAAAAAGTCTGCATATAATAGCATATAAAGGCATGCTCCTATCAAAAAATCTCCATAATGATATAAATGAGTGCCTATAGGCCTCATCATAATATAATTTTATTTCTATGCTAACTAATGAATAAAACTGTAAAAATAATTATGTGCTTAAATATTTTGATGAGGGATTCCAAACAGAAACTCAGACTAATATAACTGCAAGAAAACTCTAAGAGATTATCTGAGCAAGGTTTACAAAGGGTGGCCAGAAGTCACATACTAGTATACTTTTATTTGGCTATTATTTATTTGAGATGGATACTGTTTTTTAAAAGACAATGAAACTAGTACATATTATAAGATAGCACCTGCTATCCTTATTCGATATTTAAGGACCTGACCAGACCCTTCAAGCATTTGTGTTTGCAATTCCCCTCCCTGTTGGAAATCTTCAAAGCTTGAAAGGACATTAGAAATAATCTAATTCAATAAGTTCATTGATGTTCATGGCCCAACAAAGAAAGGGTTGTGAACTTTTATAGTGACAAGCCAAGAAAATTTTTTTCTTCCAAAGTAATTACTATCTATACCACCATGATACCATAAAATAAAAGTTATTTTTAACCCTGGCTGGTAGCACAGTGGTTAAGGCGCCGGCCTGTGAACCCAAAGGTCGCAGGTTCGATTCCCCAGCCAGGGCACATAACCAGGTTGCAAACCAGGTCTCCAGTCCGGTCTGTGGCTGGAGGCAGGTGAAACACAACCATACATTGATGTCTCTCTCCCTCTCTGCCTCTCTCCCTTCCCCTCCTTCTAAAAAAAATAATGAAATAAAAAAATCTTTAAAAATAAAAATAAATAAATAAATAAAAGTTATTTTTACAATAAAAAAATAGAACAGCCATTTCCAAGAAAAGCCACTTACAATATCCCAGTAACAAATATATATTGAGGTAGATGTAGCATTATCTTTTTTTAAACTTGCCACTCATTGACCAATGAAAACTTCCTCACAACTTAACGCTGAATCTCAGATTGGTGTCTGGAGGCCACCAACCTGGTACAACATTTCAATTGAGAAGTGAGGTTGATTTCAAGTTGTGCCCAAGCTGCATGCTGATAAAGCCAAAGCCAGATCCAACACCCATCTTTCCAGAGCCAACGTTAATGTTTTTAAACTTCCTCAGCTGCTTGAATGCATTGTGTCATAAGGTTCTTCTGGAATGAGAGAGAGCCCAGTAAAATTCTGCTCACCTGCATAACTTTGGACAAATTAATAAACTCCCCCATGCTCCCACGCCAGTGACTGCTGCATAGAGAACTTCATTTATTTGAGTCCTACATGTCTGTCTTCACATTCTTCAAGTTGTTGCATTTGAGACATACTTTCCCTTTTAAATCTATGGGAAGTGTAACACAGAAGACGGACAAGGGTATGCTGGTGACACATTTCCCTCTGTAGCTCTCACAAGGCCAGGCCTGCTTGCTGCCATCCCATGGTCAGCCTCAGAAAGGGGTGGTGGGTTTGCAGTAAAGATAAATAGATAAATAAATAGATAGATAGATAGGTAGATAGATAGATAGATAGATAGATAGATAGATAGATAGATAAAGTAAATAAATATATAAATAAATAAGTAAAAAGTAAAAATAAAAGCTTGGCAGCCCAAAATTAATTGAAAAACTAATTAAGACTTTATAGCCATCTCCTGAGAATGCCTAAAAGGACCCATACAACACAACAAATCTTTTTTTGAAATCCTCTTTCTCTGTGCCTACCCCTGCCCCTGCCTTCCTACACACAGCTACTTGGTTCCAGAGCTGACCCTTAGCCTCCTTCCTCCCTCCCAGACTCCAGTTCAGCCAGAACAATCTTCCTAGCTCAAATGTTTCTTTTCACTCCCTTGGCCTTCTTTTTTCCCCCTTTCATTGAGTACTACTCTCCATCTGTAATATAAATCCCATTAACCTCTGTTCCTCTTTAATTTCTTCCTTACTTCTTACTCTAATTTATATGGTCAGGCCAGGACTTGGGATCCTTAAAAGAAGCTGGGGAGGGGGATGTAGCTAATCATGCTTTAATAGTTGGTATTCCTGCCACATATTTATTTACTGTGTATTTATGCTACAAAATGTTTTGTCTTCTTACACATCTTTAAACTCTTCATATTGGCAAATACATTATTTGCATTTTACAGAGTAATGAACAAAATAAAGAAGGGATACAATTGATTGCCTAAGGTTGCATTAGTCATTGAAGAAGACATATATAAATAGTTGCTTTATTTGTCCTAGTCTTTGAAAACATTTTCAACAGTAAATACTTAGCAGCAATAAGTATTTAATTAGAACTAACTACATTCTAGGCACAATTCCAGATGCTAAGAAAATAGGGATGAATAAGACAGACAAGATCTGTACACTCATAGAGATTTTTATTATAGGTGAGAGAGAAGAATATATTTTAGTAGAAGGAAGTAAACAGACAAATAAATAAGGTTTTAGATAATGCAAAATACTATAAAGAGAATTTAACAAAGTGATATGGTGGCTAGTAAAGAGTAGCAGGTCTCCCTCTCTACATGGACAGGGAGACCTTTCTGGAACAATGAAGATTTAGGGTCAGATCATTCCAGGGAAGAAACAGCATGTATGAAGGTTCCTAAGACTTGGGAGAGGGAAAATGTTGAGGGAGAAGGGAATTTAATGTGTTTTTAAAGCAGAAAGAAAACCAGTGCTGCATTGAGATTGGTGTGAGCCTGGTAGAATATGCTAGAAAAGGTGGTCAGGGCACAGGTCATGTGGAGACTGACAGGGTAGGACCAGGGGATGGGGTCTATTCTGAGTGTTATGTGAAGCAGCTGGAAGACTCTGAGCAAGGAGGAAATATGATCTGATTAGTTTTCATAAAAATCATTCTGATGGCTACATCGAGGAAGGAATTTAAGGGTATTGCTTTGATTTGAGCAGGGTAGGTAACTTGCTTGGCCTAGGGTAGTAGTACTGGAGACAGGAAGTAGACAGATAGAGGTAGAGCAGATAAAACTCACTGAGGAACTGGATGTAGGGATCAAAGGAATGATGATTCCTCAGAGTTTGCATTTAACAACTGGTGAATGACTAGCTGGGCCATTTCCTGAGATGGGGAATAATAATTAAAAAAAAAAAAATAGAGAGATGTGAACAGAATCAAGTTTCTGTTTGGCCTGTGTTAAACTTGATCTGCCTAGGCGACAGGCAGGTAGAGATGTAAAATGACATCTAGGAAACTGTCGTGGTTTAAAGTCTGCTGTTTTGTCTGTGTAGAATACCTTCCTCCCCTTCTTCAGCAATTTTCTACTCACCCCTCAAGTGTCAGTTCAAATGCATCTCTCTGGGAAGTTAGCATCTCTTTCCTTTAGGGTCTATTTCAGCACAGATCATAGGGAGAGGTGGATGGTTTCATGAGCAATTTGAGGAAGTAAAGATCAGCAGGACCTGGTGATTATTTGATACAAAGGTGAGCAGGTGTCAACAGCAACTCTCTGGATTCTGGCTTGTCCAACAGGGTGAATAGTGGTGCCATTCAATGACTACTAAAGACTTGAGGGCAAAGAGATTTAGGGGGATAAAGAAAACAGCATCAGTACTATTTTTATAATGTTAAATTTGAGGCATAGAAGAGACAGACATATGTGTGGAAATGAGAAGAAGGCAGCTGGATATTGGAGTCTGCCCAGGAGAAAGATGACTGCTGAAGGTATTATAATCAGAGTCATTCATTACATGGATAGTAAGTGGGCTAAAGGCAGGACTGAGACCTTAAGGATAAGAGAGAACTTAGTGTAAGGAGAATAGAACCTAGGACCACATGTTAACTTTGATTAAAAGAAGCCAGGTCTGAAAAGGGGATTGGAGATAGAGCATTCAGGGAGAGAAGGAGAAATGGGAAAATATTATACCATTGAAATCAAGGGAAGACAGATTTTGGGGAAAGAGGCCTTAGTCAACAGTGTTAAGTGCTACAGAGAATATCTACTAATCATCCAAACCTATGATTCCACTAGTGTGTATTGTGTGTGAAGACAGGTCACACCAGCTCATCAGAGCCAGATATATGCATGTCTTCCCATCTCCATGTTCAGTGATGTTGCGTTTGTAACTTGAGCTGGCCAAGATAAGTGTAATTGCATCATGAAAATCAGTAAATGATACAAATTAGAGTTTCCTTCTCCCCACCCCTCCACTCCAGAGATCTGGTTGTTAAACATTTACCAGCATACCATAGGCCAAGGCTATACATTAGAATCACTGGAGAGTATTTAAATAAAACAACCTGTGTTTGGTGTTCTTAGAACATCATATAAATGTTTAAAAAGCAATACACTAAGTTAGTTAAAAATAAATAGTGTAGGATCCCAGTTAAGCAGGACTAGAACGTACCAGAAGTCTGAACAGGCACAGTGTTGTCACACTGCTAGAGTTCAAGGTAGAGCAAGGAGGAACACAGAACAGCTACACAGTTCGAAGTAGGCATGGCTCAGAATCTTTTCCCCAATCTTCTTGCCACAGAATAGAGGTTGAAAAGGAGGCTGTCTCATTGAGGACAGTAGAGCCCTGCTGAGACACAAAGGGATACTTCCCTAAAAGCCAGCTCTACCACTGGGCTTTACAGGAGCCAATAAATTCTCTTCACACTTGAGGATTTTCTGTTACCTACATGAGAAAGAGACTCCCTCTCCCCAATCATATAGAGTATGAGCTGTGATCTTCACCTTTATCCTACCTTATTATTGAGAAAGGAATCTTTAAAACAATGCCTACCTATGCCATAGGTGGTCAATAATAATTGCCATTCCTAACCTGTCATGTCAGTGAAAGACCTTGAATATTCAATATTTTTATCTCTATCTCTTCTGTTATTCATTATGCTTTTTTTTGCCTTTATTTTATTTTACTTTTTTTAGTTTTAAGTTGGAAACAGTTCCTATTGATTTATAAATAAATATCTGTGACATTTATGTTACCTAATATAGATGTGTACACATGGGCCTCAGACTTTACCCTATAAATGAAGTAAAATTTTAAAATAAAGCTAGTAAGATATTTTTATTTTGGGTAAATGGGGTAGAGCCGAAGAATCAAGAACCCTACCTTCTATCAGAGCTCCTACTATGTCTCCTACAAAATTTAAAATATCCCATGTTCTTGTTTTCTTTTAGAAGGTATTTATAATTTAAAGATAATTGAACATAGCAACCTAAAACATCATTTACACCCTTTTCAAAACTCAAGATAATTGTTTTTTAAGATTTTATTTACTATTTTTCAGAGAGAGGGAAAGGGAGAGAGGCAGAGAGGGAGAGAAACATCAATGTATGGTTGCCTTTCACCTGCCTCCAGCTATGGACCGGGCTAGAGACCTGGCTTGCAACCTGGTTATGTTGCCCTGGCTGGGAATCGAACCAGTGACCTTTGGGTTCACAAGGATAATTTATTTTTTTAAGTGAGTGGAAGTGAGCCTCTTAACCATTTAGCCAAGAGGCCACACTATACTTAAGTTTAAAATAACCTGGACATGTGTAACATGTGTAAGGATCCATGTATAGTCTTATCTTATATCATCAAAGAGGTTCTGCAGCTATTGAAATGAGTAAGAGAGTTGCAGCTTTAATGGTACAATAATCAAAATGATTAAGATTATGTAGCAGCAGGTAGAACCAATATACCTTCAAGCAGTGGACATTATAATGAGTCAAGTGAATGGCTTTTATTATCTGGTTTATTTTTCCAATCAAAACTATTCTTGCATAAGTGTTATAGTGTACAGAAGATAGTTTTCCAACTATGAATTTTCTTCTGTCTTCTTCCACAGGTAGTAAATGTTTGGTTTGGTTTTATAAAAGGCTTTATTAGCTTAAAGCAACATAACACAGTAACAAAATCTCCAAATTTTTAAAAATCATTTTTATTGTTATTTTATAACAGTTATCCCAATTTCATCCCTTTTCCCTCCTACGCCCATCCCACCCCTTGCTCCCACAGTCAATTCTCACACTATTGTCCATGTCTGTGGATCATTCATACATGTTCTTTGACTAGTCCCTTCCTTTTTTCCCCACCATTACCCACTCTCCTCTAACCACTTTCAGTCAGTTCCATTGTTTCCATGACTGTGGTTTATTTTGTTGGTCAGTTTATTTTGCTCATTTAGATCCCTGAAAACCTCTGAACTATTGCAGATAAATTTTTCAAAGTTTAGAGGAGAGTGACATGGTAAATGATGGTAGCCCAGGGAGAAATGAAGCCCTTTTACTAATGCTCTATCAGTATTGAGAGAATATCATTTTCCTAACACCAACAATAAACTATAAAAGTTAAGTGATTGGCTTATTATTTTTATAGCCAAATTTTATTTCCTGTCATATAAACTTGCTGATCCTCCAATAGCTTAGGTGCAAAACAGAGAAATGGAGATCAATGTTTGGGTAGCATCTATGCAAGATGGTTTATAGATTATTGGATATAATTCTAAGTTCTCTTTCTCTGACAGGGTGATAAGAACGTGGACTACTTCTTACTGCTACAAGAATGGGGTGGGTTCATAGAATTTAATATTCACTTTTGTGGATATTATGAGAGAATCTTAGAAACTGTGAGTGAAAGAATTGCTTTGTTTTTCTCTTCTGTGCTTTGGTTTCTTGTTGTTGTTGTTTTTTTAAGATTTTATTTATTATTTTTAGAGAGAGGGGTAGGGAGAGAGGCAGAGAGGGAGAGAGACATCAATGTATGGTTGCGTTTCACCTGCCTCCAGCTACAGATCTGGCTGGAGACCTGGCTTGCAACCTGGTTATGTGCCCTGGCTGGGGAATCAGATCAGTGACCTTTGGGTTCACACCTTATCCACTGTACCACCAGCCAGGGCCTTGTGCTTTGGTTTTGATAGTCTTTTTCAGAAATAATTTGGGGAAAAGTGTACATGCTTCAGTCATATTGGATGCTTCTCACCTTTTTTTCCTCTGCCTTCCCCAAAAGGAGAAAGTATTATTTCAATCAACAAATTTTAATTAACTAATTAATTCAAACATAGATTAAATTAAAATTCTCCCTAAAGAATAAAATTTTATTGAGTAGCATTGGGCTTTGGAGGACCACAAACCATACTATAGGTAAGATTCTTTTTTGCTTCCCTCCAAAAAGCCAGCTTTTACCCCTTTTGGGGAAATTGAGGCTCAGGGACCCACTCAACCAAAGCAAAATGAGGCAAGTGGGCTCATTATACAGCTCTTAGGGAATCTCCCACAGCCCAATTACAGTAAGTACAGCTAGACTTCAAAAGAACTGCAGAGTAGTTCAAACAACAGCTGGATTCCTCATCTCTACCTGAGATTTCTCTATGCATCACTTTCTTTCTGCTTCCCTTACTTCAAACAAGCAGCCACCCAAATGCCAGGTGTTCACAAATGCTCTGAAATCAGTGCACTACTGATTCCAGAGCACCTATCATTACTCTGTTGGCAAGGACAACGCTGTCAACCGAAGTGTTGCACTGAACCCGCCTGGCCAATGAATCTCCTAGGGGACTTGCAAAAATACAGATTCCTGTAGATTTTTATTTAGCAGCCAACACCTTAACAATGCAAGCTGCTCATTATATTTCTCAAAGTCTTTGTTAATTTCTCATTCACTGAATTGCTTTTAGTACTGTTTTTCTGCAGAGAAGGTAAAAATAATTAGCTAACGTTGCCTTGTCCTGTTCTAGACTGCCAATAGGACCTTCTTCCATCTGGTTTTTACATGGAAAGAGCACAGATTACCCTGGAGAAAGTTCACAGTTGAGAAAGAAAACTAATTAAAACATAATTCTTTAGATTCTAAGCTCAAGAAAGCACCTCCTCAAGCACAACACCCAAGCTGTCACAGTGGTGTAAGAGCTGAAGAGGAGCAGGAACACATGGAGAACACAATCTGAGGAGGGAGACAAGAACAGGCTGTGTTTTCCTTTCTCTGAGGAAGGCAGAGGGGTGAAGAATGAGGGAGATAGTATCCAAGAGAATTTCTCCAGATATTCTGAATCTGGGGTGATTCTGAATAAAGAAAATGGATTCTGCATCTCATCTGGTGTTTGGTCTCTGGCAGAGCCTGTTGCCAGAGCAAGAGAAAGACAACAGGAATGTGGAGTGGCCTACTTTAGGGGATCTGAACAAAGATTGCTCATAAATTCTCCCAGAATTCTCTTGTGCTGGAATACTTACAGACATTCGTCTGAAGCACAGGAAGTCTGTCAGGATCCCCACCGAAAACCATCCGGTAAGACTGTGGAGGGACCTATTTGCAGAGGTTATGAGTGGGCCTTGCAGGAGAGGCAGAAAGAAGTAGCTGAGCCTGCCCGAGATTGCCAACATTGGGGAACCTGGCAGGATGCTTAAAAGGACATCTCTTGTGCTACCAGGGAGCCAACATCAGCCACAGTCCTGGTCACCGTTGCTCACCTCAGCACCTTCAACTGCACAGAACCAGACCTGGCTGGGAAAGTAGGCCACCTTGGCAGACTTCCCCCCACTTCACACTGAGATGGGGGTCAGGATGCATTGAATCTCTAAGGGAGAGAGAACTCAGAAGTTCAGCTCTGAACTTGACAGGGACGGAAATAACACTGTGATAGTACTTGGACTAGAACAAAAAGATCTTTTTGAACAAAGCTAACTATCCAAAAGATACTACATTTTAATACAGAAATGTCCAACTGTAACAGGATTAAATTTTCTGAAACCAAGCTAAAAAGGAAGCAGATAATAGTTTAGGGTCAGTTAGCAAAATGAAGAGAATTTTAGTTTTATAGAACTTTATTGGCAACTGCCCAAATCATACCTATTATACGCTCTCCTATCAATCCCAGCATAGTGACCTTCATATAAGACATTAAGGCACAGGATTGATTTATAATATAGACCCTTAAAAATGCCTATTTTTTACAGATAATTTTAATAAATTTCAATTCTATTAGCTTTAGTTTCTCTGCAAAACAGAAATTATGGGGGGAGAAGTGCTTCTTAACACTTTGGGATGGCACTGGGGCTCTGACAGCGTATACACTGTAGACAAACACAGGAGATACAGGGCAAACCCCAAATCCCATCACCCGGCACTTCTCTGCTTCTTGTCCAAACATCACACAGTTGTTCTGAGGATGTTAATGAAGAGCATTTCGGATTTTTTTTTCAGAACTACATCCTATGTTTTAGTAGTTGTAAGTCATCACTTCATTTACCCATTTCTCTATTTTTCATATTTGGGTTACGTTTATTTTTTTAAATAAATAGTAGCATGGCAATGAACATTCTCCACATAAAGTTTCATGCACACCCCCAAGCATCTCTCTGCATCAGGTACCTTGGGAAGGATACTTCATCTCTAACCATCTCTGAATTTAAGTTCAGATAAACATACCAAGTTATCCTTTCTAAAAGTGTTCCCATTTTATCCTCTCAGCAACAATGTTTGAGACTGCCTATTTCTTCATTCTCAAACTTCTGTTTGTCAGAAGAGCACATGCACACTGAATTGTCATTTTAATTGGCTTTTTGCTATTGGCAGTAAGGTTGAACCTTTATTTACCAATATTTTTATCTAGTAATCACTTTTCTTGTCCTAACAACCCAATATAATGTAAGTGGTGAATATGTACAACCATATTATTCTGATAATTAACAAACTTTTAGCTCTTAAGCTACTAAAGTGGTAAATTTTGTTAACAAATATTTTTAAGTATATTTGATTGATTATACTACTGCAGGTGTCCCAATTTTCCCCCTTTTCACCCCTTTACCCAGTACGCTGCCTTCCCTCCAGCAATACCTCCTCTTCCTTTACTTCATTTCTATGGGTTATGCATATAAGTTCTTTGGCTTCTCCATTTCCTATACTGTTCTTAACATCCTCTATTTTGTTCCTAACCAATTATGCTTAATTCCAGCACCATTTCTCCATTTCTCCCCCTAACTCCTCCCAGCTGAAAACTCTCCAAATGATCTACATATCTATGATTCTGTTTCAGTTTTTGTTTGCTTAGTTTGTTTTTGTTTATTAGATTCAGTTGATATTTGTGAGCTTGTTGTCATTTTAATGTTCACAGTTTTTATCTTCTTTTTCTTAAATAAGTCCCTTTAGCATTTCATATAATAATGGTTTGGTGATGATGAACTCCTTTAATTTTACCTTGTCTGAAAAGCACTTTATCTGCCCTTCCATTCTAAATAATAGCTTTGCTGGATAGAGTAATTTAGGTTGTAGGTCCTTGCTTTTCATCACTTAGAATACTTCTTGTCAGTCCCTTTTTGCCTACAAAGTTTCTTTTGAGAAATCAGAGATAGTCTTATGGAAACTCCTTTGTAGGTAATTCTTTTCTTTTCTCTTGCTGCTTTTAAGATTCTCTCTTTAACTTTTGGTATTTTAATTATGAAGTGTCTTGGTGTGGTCCTCTTTGCATCCAACTAGTTTGGGACTCTGCTTCCTGCACTTGTGTGTCTGTCTTCTTTGCCAAATTAGGAAAGTTTTCTTACATTATTTTTTCAAATAAGTTTTCAATTTCTTGCTCTTCCTCTTCTCCTTCTGGTATCCCTATGATTTGGATGTTGGCACTTTTGAAGCTGTCCCAGAGTTTTCTTATTCTCTGCTCTTTTTTTTTTTTTTTCTTGTCTCTTCATTTTGTTCTGGTCGAATGTTTATTTCTTGCACATGTTCCAAATTGTTGATTTGAACCCTGGCTTCCTTCCCTTCACAGTTGATTCCCTATGGATTTTTCTATATTTCATTTAGTGTAACCTTCATTTCTTCCTTTATGTTGCCATACTCTGTGAGTTCTTGAAGCATCCTGACCACCAGTGTTTTGAACTCTGCATCTGATAGATTGGCTATCTCTCTTTCATTTAGTTCTTTTTCTGGAGTTTTCTTCTGTTCTTTCATTTTGGCCATATGTCTTTGCCTCCTTAATTTGGCAGCCTCCCTGTGTTTGTTTCTGTATATTAGATAGAACTGCTTTAACTCCCTGTCCTAGCACACCTGTTAAGTTTTATGGGGAGGAACCTTAGTCATTCACCAAGGTGGGGCAACCTGCTTCACTGCTTTGTGGCTCTGTATGTGGCAGAAGGCTTGGAGAAGGGACAGTGACACTACCTGGCTGCTGGAAGCTTGCTCAGCACTTACCCCATTTCTAGTCATTTCACCCATTTTCCTTATGCAAATGACATTATTTCAGATGTTGCCCTGGTGGTGATTCCCAGAGTGGGTGAGTCTGTGTGCATTCTAAGTCCATGTGGACCCTTTAAATGGACTCTTCTGACAAACTGGCTTTTCCACCACACCAACCCCTACTGGTTTTTACAGTCAGAAGTCATGGGGCTTTATCTTCCCAGCACTGGAACCCTAGGCTGTGCAGTCTGTTCTGGAGCTGGGATCACTCACTCCAATGGTATCCCTCCCAACTTTTATCCATGTCATATGGGACCTCCCATTTCACTGCTGCCTCTTCATCCAGACTCTGTGATTCTGTCCCTCCTTCCCACCTGTATGAATAGGATTTCTTTAAGTCCTTGGTTGTTGGACTTCCATATAGTTCAATTTTCTGGCAGTTCTGGGTGTAATTTGTTTTGAGGTTGATTGTAATTCTTGTGGTTGCACAAAGAGGGGAAGCATATCTACCTACCTCTATCTTGACTGGAAGTCCAACAAATATCTTAATATTGGGTATGATTGATGTTTATATTTTTATTCAATTTCCTTACCATTCAATTGACTCTTTTAATCTGATATTTGTGTCTTACATTGGGTGGATTATTTTCTCTAATTTCTACTATGTCTTCCCTTCTCTCAGACACTTTCCTGCAGAAAAAAAAAAAATAGATATATATTGGATCTTAAGTATTGATTTTCCATGTGCCTCAATTCAATTCTTATAATATTTTATCTCTTTATCTCTTCATGTTCTAAGAGATTTCCTCAACTTTATTTTCCAGATTAGTAATAATACACCTGTCTACATCCTTTCCATTATTTAAGTCTTCTGCTAATTTTAAAGTCCAGTGATTGAAATATTAATTTCCAAGCATTATTCATTTTCTTATTGCTCATTTCTTATGAGTGTGTTCTACCTTTATGGATCAATAGTCTTTTGATTGCCATTGAAGATGCTAATTAGAACTGATTTAATATTCTCTTCAGTTCTCTTCATTAGCTCTGTTGCCAACCATTCTTTTCATTCACTTGGTTCTTCTCTCTTGAACTGTTAGTTTTTATCCAATGGCTGGTGATCCTTGGGTGCCCATTTATTTTATAAATAATGAATGAGATTGATTGATGTATAGAACTGAAGTGGGTTTCCTCTGTTCCTCCATCATGCCTCTCCCCTGCCTGGAAGGGAGATAGGGATATCCCTATCAGCCTGCCTGCTTAATGCCCACATTCTCCAAACCCCTCCTCTCCATTGGTAAATAAGAAGAAGTGTATTACTCATTTGAGAACAGTAGTGTCTTTGCCTCCCCACCCACATCTGTTGTGGAAATTTAGTGTTTCTTCAGGTCCTATACCCAACTCCCAGCACTACTTGGGTAGCATCTTGATTTACCTTAGAGGGTAGTATTTAACTCCTAGGTTGGTGGCTAACATCTCTGCCACCTGTTGTTCAATGTGAGAGAGTGAAACTAAAGATTCTAAAGTAGGCTTTTAAAAATGAAGAAGAAATCCTGACAATTTCCAGGACCTCTTTCTCCCCTTCCTATGGGTTTACCGGTTGGTAATACAGGAAAATGTAAGTCCAGGGTGGTTTACTACTTGGTTTGTGTTAGACTATGACAACCTCTGCTCTGGTCAGTTTTATACCTTCTGTTTCTACAATCCTGAATGTCCCAATTTCTATCAGAAAATGGTGTACTTTCTCATCTACCAGCATGTGACATGTTTATATTCTTTCTGTCATTTTAATTGGATTTAAGCAAAAAAGGGGAAAAATATGTCCTCAACCCACCACCTCAATCCAGTCCCATAGAGTTCTTAGCCCCTCTGTTCAGGTCTTTTCTTGCCTAAACCTTTGACTAAAAAATAAAACAAAACAAAATAAAACAAACAAACAAACAAACAAAAAACCCTAATCCCCCTACCAATCACTGTGTAACTGTTCTGTGATTTCTTTTTTTTTTTTTTTAACATGGTAGTTTTATAGTAAGATATTTCTTTAGCATTGCTCCCCAAACTCTCTCTCCTGTATTAACACAAACAAGGACCTTTTGGTAAATAAGGTCCATGAGTCCAACTAACTGAGAGGTGTGCACTTTGGGAGGATGCCTTGTGGGAGTACACGATTGCTTTCTCCATCCCACTATTTGTGGAAAACAGGTTTATTAACAGGCCGACTTCAGCCTTACTAAATTTATTATGAATTATATGTTCAGGAATGTTAGTAAAAGGCCAACACTGGCATCTCTTTAGCTAGTAATTATTGTGTTTTATTGTTGTGAACCCACAATGCATTAATAAGGCAGGGCTCAGCTTTATTAGAATGCATGTGGCTCCTTGGTTCTATGCATATTTATTATGTGAGAGAATGGGATTCTTCTTCTCTAGCCTTCACTAATTTAAAAGAAGATATCCTCAATGAAATGTATTCAAATATTTTGACATTTTGCTTCACCTCACTTACAGAGCAGAAATTGTTTCTGACAGTTATTATACAGTGCTGGAATCCTGCTGCTTCCACTGTTGAAGAACAGGTTGAAAAGACACAGCACTTGCATTTTGTTCAAAGAGTGATTCTGTGGCTTAGAAATAGCAGCACTGTCAGCTGTGATTCAGTGAGAGTTTAGATAATATCCAGGCTGTAGTCACTGCTAACATAGGCTCCTTGGCTTGGAGCAGTAGGAAATGAATGGAAACTGATGCCCTGAGGTTACCTAGGAAAATAAGTACAAAATACAGAGCTGACATCTGGTCACCTAAAATTTTGGTAAAAATCTCCCTCCCCCTTTCCCACATTATCAGCCCCACATTACAACAGACTTAAATTTCAAATGTATTTATTTATACAAGGCACACAACAGTGTTAACTTGAAATACTGGGGCATTACAGAAGCTTGAACTGTATAAAGCAATTAGAGGTAACATTTGATGGGCATTTCTTTGATGTTACTACACTGAAAGCCAAAAATTGCTCTTGGATCATCTGTAAGGTGGGGGTAGGGAGAGGGATGAAATGCCACAGAATAATTAACAAACCTCACAAGCAAGTTGATGTGATTTATTTTGGGTACTTCTGGTTTATTCAGTAGACTTTCTGCTCTGAATATAAAAGTATTCTTCCAAAGTAATTGGATAAAATACTTAGTTGTGAAGGGCCTGATGGTAGCAGTGTGAGTATTTGGCACCAACAGTTTCACAGAGTCACTGAGACAACTAGGAGCAAGGAGAAAACCATTCATCAGCCCTGCAGCCATTATCAATTCCATTTTGCTCGCATTCCACATCAACCTAAAACTGTGTCTGGAGGCAGTGCAGCAGCTCAGGATCGAACCTGACCACCTATGACTTCAGAGGAGCAAGGGAGCTCAGCCCATCACAGAGATGTAGCTGACTCCTCTGGGCATAAATTAAAGCAAATAGAGAGCCCATGTGAGGATTGAACCTGTTCTTTCAGGTTAACAAATGTGTCAGATTGAAGACACACTAATATTAAAAGGGTAGATTCTCAGGGTGGTCACTCTACCTTCAATAGACCAAAACACAGAAATGTGACTGGTACAGACATTCAGTTGGGGGACTGAGGATACTTGGGGTTTGAGATGCAGATTGGTTGAGGCTGAGGCAGCCTGGCTAGGGGGTCAGCAAGATCCTCAAGAAGAGCCTCAGTTGGAGTAAAGGTTCCTGCAGCAAGTCAGGATTTATTTGCTGGAGACATCCCCAAGGACCTGTGAGTAAATCTGGAGGGCACTGAGGGGTGACAATGCCCATTATTCATTGGAATGAGATATGGCCAATTCAGCCCTCATTAAGGGTCTCTGCTGGGCAGTAAGAGGTCATACCCTGACAACAACCTGGGAATAGATGAGAAAAAGCACTGCCATTTTGGAAAGATGAAAAGAAATGCATCTAATTTTTTCTTTTCAAAAAGGTAAAGTCAGCTCTAAAGGAAGTACAGAAAAAAAAAAAAAAAGTCTACTTGAAACCAAGTTAATTGTTCTAGGCAACTCTCTCAGTGAATAAAGTTGGTTAAGCAGGAAGAGAGGAAACAGGGTCCCAGAGCATTAATCACATTGAATTGCAAATGCTCTGTTTCTTGTCTTATTCATTTTGATATTTATAGTTAGTACCTTATAAATGCTTGACACACAGCAAGTGCTAGAACATATTGGTGAATGAATATCAGACTTTTTTTATTGAGTTGGCCAAAAAGTCCATTTAGTTTTTTCCATAAAATAAAAGACACATTTTTCATTTTCATCAATAATTTTATTGATTTGGATATTTTGAGTATGCTGGCTATTGATATGGATATTTTTAGCAGCTATTGGCTTCTAGTGGGTAGAGGTTGGGGGCAGGGTGGGGGTGAGGGTGCTGCTAAACATTTTTCAATACATAAGACAGCTCTGCAGCAAAGAATTACTTGGCCAAAATGTCATTATACCAAGAAACTTTGCAAACCACTTTTGACACATTCAGTCAGTCACAGCACCTTCTCCACACATTGCACAAATCCTTTTTTGTGTGCTTCAGCTGCATTTTTACCTTTCTTGAAATAATAAAGCATAATGCACTGAGAATGTTATATATTTTCTTCCATCTTCAATATTAAAATAGCTGCACCAAAAAATCACCAGTTTTGATAAGTTATTTTTAATGCATGCTGGTATGACAGCTATCACAATACAATCTTATAAAATTGTTTTTGAATAAAGTTAAAGACAACTAAGCCCTACTAAAATCATTGTATGGAAAAACTAAATGAACTTTTTGGCCAACTGAATATCTTCAATATAATCATAATAGGGAATCAGGTGGGAAGCCATATATTGTACTATTTTCCCCTTTTTATTGAATTTATTGGGGTGACACTGGTTAAGAAAATTATGTGGATTTCAGGTGCACAATTCTATAACACCTCATCTGTACAATGTGTTGTGTGTTTACCACCCCAAGTCACATCTCCGTCTATCCCCTCTATGCCCTCTTCCACTTCTAAACACCTCCTGCACTGGCCATTGCCACACTGTTGTCCATGTTCATGAGTTTTTCCTCTTTCTTTCCTTTTGGTTCAATTCTTCCACTGTCCCTATTCAGCCCCTACACCTCAATACCTTTCAGCATGCTGTCTATCCATGAGTCTGTCACTATGTTGCTTGTTAGTTCAATTTGTTCATTAGATTCCACATATGAGTGAAATCAAATGGTGTCTGTCTTTCTCTGACTGGCTTATTTCACTTAGTATATATAATGTTCTCCAGGTGCTGTTACACATAGTAAGGTTCCATCTTTTTTTTTTTTAAATAGCTAAGTGGTATCCACTCATCTACTGATAGACACGGGCTGCCTACAAATCTTAGTTATTGCAAATTACACTGCAATGAACATAGATATGCATATATTCTTTCAAATTAGTGTTTTGGTTTTCTTCAGATATATTCCCAGAGGTGGGATGGCTGAGTTTAAAATATATTATAGCATGTTTGATGCCATAATTACCATAATTAACTGAGGTTGCCCAGATTTTTTTTTTTTTTTTTTTAAGAGAAGCAGAGAGGGAGAGAAACATCAATGTATGGTTGTCTCTCACCTGCCTCCAGCTATGGACCTGGCTGGAGACCTGGCTTGCAACTTGGTTATGTGCCCTGGCTGGGGAATCAAACCAGCAACCTTTGGGTTCACAGGCTGGCACCTTATCCAATGTGGCACCAGCCAGATGACTTCCAGATGACATCTTAAAAGACATAGTGGGGTAGGGGAGGCAACACAAAAAACAGAATTAATTTTAAAAAGTTGTGTATTTATTTATACATATTTAAACTTCATTCACCTTTAAAGTATTTTCCATTTGATGCAATACACTTATTGAGACGTTTTTCTCTTCTGCTCAAAATAGTTTTTGAACTCATCAATTTTGATGCCTTTTAGTATGTCTGCCATTTTTTGTTTGTTTGTTTTTATCACATCAGCAAAACATTTCCCTTTGAGGACTTTTTTCACCCAGGGAAACAAAAGACACTAGGGTGAGGTTAGGTGAATAGGGAGGGTGGAGCTTGAGGGTCATGCTGTTTTGGGTCAGAAACTGCTAAACACTCAGTGCGATGTGGGTAGGGGTGCTCATAAATCACCTATCATGAAATGGGCAAAGGCATTAAAAGAGTCTTCACAAAAAATTCACTGAAGCTGAGCACAGCCTCTCACATCAGCCGTTACAAATGGGCTCCTAGAACACTCAGCTAGCGAGGAAGCCTGTACCACAAGGGGTCCACCATCAAGAAGACAGTTCTGTTTCTTAGGGGTCCCCCTAATAACTTGTGGTATTTTAAAATGTTTCATTGCTCAAAATATCTAAATTTTTGTATTTCTGAATTTCTGCAATTCACACATTTTCTACCTGTTGGTCATAATAATGTACCTAACTGCTCTGGATGGGTCATCTCATTTGGGGGTAATATGTATTACTGCCCGTTTTACAGTTGAGGACCTGAGACCAAGTGACTTACTCTAATTTATAGCTATGGTAAAAGTTTACAGGGCTTGGGATTTTTAGTGCCATCCTATCCTACCTCCTACATTATTAATAAAAGCCTGCAACAATACAAATATCATTTAAGAAAGAAAGAAAATGAATTGTCAATCATTAGAATATTTGTTTGAACTGATTCCTCAGATCAATTTGCCTGGCACTGGCTGGACCCTAAAGAGAGAGAATTAAAAAGCTTGCTGAGAAGGATGTTTTTGAAAATTCTGATAGCATGGCTCTGACTCATTTAATGCTTATAGTGTGCCAGGCATTTTGTAAAGTGCTAACTAGAGATATACAGATCTATGTCTCTCTATCAAGCCAGTTTCATTTTACGCCAGGGAAATCCCTTTTTTTCACATGTGTAAACCACAAAAGAAGCATTACTTATTACTTTATTTAAATTTTTAAATAAAATCTCAATTGCCCATAGAACTGGGTAACCTTTTTTTCTTTGCACTACTGCATCACCAAGAGTAGGAGATCAAACTGAATGAGAAGATTCTCCAAGGGAACATCCAAAGAACGGCTTAATAAAACATGCTATTGTCCTATTAACTGGGGAGTGTGGCCATATTACAGTTATAAACTTCTTGCAAGACAATCTCTATAGCAAAAGCATTATTCAAATGGTCATCTATTAAGGAATAATGGAAGGCTTTGCAATATGCCTTTAGTAAACATTTGATAGAAACATTGAAGCAGTTACCTATGTAATTCTTGTTATATGCACTTGAAACCACCTTTGTTTTTCTCCTTGACCTATTCAGAAATTTTTGTGTGGCTAAATGTAGCCTTTGACTCACACTTCAATATGAGCAGAGTTTGTTCAGTTTTCTTTTCCCAATATAGAGAAGCTTTAACCAGTGTGAATAGTTACAATGAAAGGTCATATTTGCACATCTAGATTCTTGAGATTCCTAAGAAAATCAAGTTTTCCTTAGAAGAGATTCCCAGGAATTTGAGGTAAATAGTATAAGAAACTGTTGGAGTAAATTTTTCCTCTAATTGGGCAGGCAAAGCTTGGAAGGTAAGAGGCTATCAGATATGGATATCCTTTGACTATTCATATTTTTACTGTGAATTAAAGATATCTAGGTATATAATACATAAAAATTTTTAAATGCATTAGCTATTGTATAATATGTGACTTGATATATTAATATATTTATACAATTAATATGTGATAAAAATATTTAATCTTAATATATTAATATATTAATTGAGATATGCATATGCATATCTGTGTTGTGTGGGTATATATTTAATGGTCTATTATAGGCCAGGAATTTATAATAATAATGAACTAAATTCTGCTACACTGTGCCTTAAAAATCTCATCCTAGAACTTATGCAGGGAAGATCTTATCAGCTACTTTTACCACTCCTGTTTTACAGTAAAGAAAGAAAGGTCCTTCAAACATTCTTCTCTGAGAAACTTTAAAAAATTATATAACATTTGCCTTAGTTGGTATCTCTCTAAAATGGAAACGATTACTACTTTTCCAGGGTCACTGTGAAGGTCCAAGATATTGGGTTGGCCAAAAAGTTTCAGTTTTTCTGTAAGATGGCTCTAGTAGTACTTAGTTATCTTTAACTTCCTTCAAAACGAGTTTGTTAGACTCTATTGTGACAGCTGTCATATCCACATACATATAAAAAAAATCAAAATTGGTCAATTTTTATGTAGCCATTTTAATATGGAAGATGGAAGAAAATATGCAATATTTTAAGCATATTGTGCTTTATTATTTCAAGAAAGGTTAAAAACACAACTGATACGCAAAAAAAGATTTGTGTGGTGTACAGAGGTGCTGTGACTGATCGAACGTGTAAAAGTAGTTTGTGAAATTTCTTGGTACTATTAACATTTTGGCCAAATAATTCTTTGCAGTGGGCCCGTCTTATGCATTGAATGTTTGGCAGTACTCCTGGCCTCTACCCACTAGAAGCCAATAGCAGGAGATAGCTGGCATACTCAAAATATCCAAGCAATAAAGTTATGGGTGAAAATGAAAAAAAAAAAAAGAAGAAGAAGAAAGAAAGAAAGGTCTTAAGTCACTTGCCCAAGGTCACTCAGCAAGTAGCAGAACATGGATGTGAAACCAAGTAGTCTGAGACCAGAGCCCATAGTCTTAGCCACTTTATAGTATACGTGGTCTTGTCTAATTAAAATTCTGAAACAATGGTGACAAAACTCCATTTCTGACTTATTTGTCTTTCTCTCTGCAAATAGACCTAATGTAGCATTTGTGCCTCCTTCCCATTTTAATCAAATAAAGACTATTTTATGACAGAAAATAGCCTTACACAAGATTAATAAGTGTGTAAAATGTACCAATATCCTTGTGTCTGGCAAAACACTTTCAAGTTGGTTGATGGCTCTCTTAGGTTAGTCCTGACCTTACCTCCTTTGTGATATTTATCAGCCTTCTTTCACTTTTGAACCTAATTCTGAAATACTACACCTTGTTTGACTGATCAGGGTTTCTTAAAACACATTTGAAGTAATTGTTATTTCCCCAATTAAATGGACTATTTCTCTTTACTAAAGTATTAGATAGTCTAAACCTAGTTCGTCCAGAGCTTTGTAAAGCTTTTTGCTGCTTTCCGAATGAATGTGAAGTTCATAATATATAGCATTATCATTAAAATTGAAAAAGTGCTTTAGGAAACAATTATATAGCATGCTTTATAATTTTACTTTTATTTGTACACTTGGATAATAAATCATTAAACTTATAGAAATCTTCCAGACTTAAAAACAAAAACAAAAGAAAGAAAGAAAGAAAGAAAGAAAGAAAGAAAGAAAGAAAGAAAGAAAATAGTATCTACTCAATCATGACATTTTATTTAGACAATCCATCAAAATAATTTTCAAGATATTTTTGAAACATACATTCACTTAGTACTTTGGCAGTTTGGTGTTAGAAAACATAGTTTTCACTGACTGTTGAACTCTGCACAAGATAGGTCAAACTCATAGAAGTTCTATTTGAAAACCCCCCTTTTTTTTTTCAGAAAAGTTTTCATTTTTTTCTTGGTAGGCAGACTATGAAAAGGCCACCATGATCCAGTTAAAGTGAAGTTTCAAGTTTAGTTAGAACTGATATGTTTCTGGTTTAGTCTTGCTCTTGGGGAATACTTATTCTTACAGTGAAACCCTGCTAGGGTCTCCAATGAAAACTTAGGTTGTTTACCAGTTCCCCTTCATTTTGGTGGGCTCTGAACTCTACCCTCCCTTCAGCAGACCCAGGAGACTGCTCTGTCTCTGCTCAGCTCACTATCTTCCCAGGTGTTGCATTTTATTTGGTGTCTTGGCCTTTCTCCTTACATCTTCACAACTTAAAATTCTCAAAGAGAAACTGCATAGAGAATTTCTGGATCATTTCTTAGTGGTTGGTTTTTCTCTTAGCCCCTCAAGTCTTGACTACTTTGGCAACTCTAAACATCACGTTTCTATCTTTCCTGTTCAGTAAAGCCACAGAAAGCTTCAGACCACCACTTTCTGCTCAGCTCCTGTCTCTATTTCTTGGATTAGCAAATATCTTAAGGTAAAAATACAGTAGATGCCAAGAGTGAGGCTCATCTGAGTATACTTTCTCTTATAACTTGGTTTGCAAATCTTGGCTTTCTTGATGGTTCTCTGAGTCTTTGCACATGCTATTCTTCCCTCTTACGACACATCCCCACTTTGTCTACTTATTTCATAGCCTCTCTTCTTTCAGATATTACCTCAACCATTGTTTCTACAGAGAAGCCTGCTTTTACATACATGGCTGGATCAAACTCTCTCCTACAGGCTCTCAGGGCACCAACCTACCTCTACCATCTGAGTCATATCATTAGTACAAGTTTGTACTTATTAGTGTAATTATTAGATTAAATTATGTCCTATTGTACTATAAGCTTAATGTGGGCATTTATTATGTCTGATCAACATTTTACCACCAGTGTCATCTGATATATAAAGAATGTTCAATAAATATCTATTTAATGGATATAGTGTTATAATCACCTTTTAAAGTAGTAGAATGGATCAAAAAACTTTGGTACATTTACACAATGGAATACCACACAGCATAAAGAAAGAAGGAACTCCCACCCTTTGCAACAACATGGATGGAACTGGAAAGTATTATGCTTAGGGAAATAAGCCAGTCAGTGGAAGATAAATACCATATGATCTCACCCATTACAAGACAGGAATAAACAAAAACAAACAAGCAAAACAGAACCAGATACATGAATACAATTAACAGACCTTCAGTGAGCAGAGAAGAGGGAAGGAGGAAGGAGTAAAGGAGAGGATTAGGCAATAGAAGGGGTGTAGTTTAGTCAAGGAACTAGCATGGAAGAACCATGGACATGGACAACAAGTGGGATTGACTTTGGTGGGGAGTGGGTGGGTGGGGAAGGGGAGAGAGGGGAGGAGAAATGGGATGGATATAATACAACAACAATAAAATTAAATTAAAAAAAATAAAAATAAAGTAGTTCATCCACTATACTGGAATATGAATAAAACCTTGCCAATGAATGAAGTCCATAGTTAACATCTGAATAGTGTCTTTCTCATTAATAATTACACTGTGTGTATGTGCATAATTGGAACTGATTTATAGAAGGCAAAAATATAAAGTACTCAGCAGTCTGAAAGAGACATCTTGGACAAGTACTTGAATATTCATCGAAACCAGAAAACTACAAAGATCTCCAGGGATATAATTTTAGACTCTGATAAGAGCATTTATGCTGTAATTCATTGAGCAACTCCACCAAAATGAAACGCTGACAAAAATAAGGAAGATCAAAGAATGCTTTCAAGGACAGCGCAGGAATCAGGCGCTGCAAAAGGGAGGTATGACATGTTTGGCAGAAAGGCTTAGTGAGGAGGAGAAATAGCAGAAAGAATGAACTGCTGGGAAGAACAGGAAGTTCAAAGTGTCATGTTACCTCTTCAACACAGATCAAAGAGTTTCCCAACATTTCTACCTGCCTGACTTTATAAAACAAAATAAAGGTGAAGGGTAGGAGATTAATTCCAAATAGTCTGTTCATTCTGTTGAAATATCCCAGGAGGCCCAAAGCTTTCTTCGTGTGTTGAGAACTTCCACTACTTTGCTAAAAACAAAAAACAAAAAAACTGGAGCATGGGATGTTTAAAAATTGAGCAGTGTATTAGATGGTACATGAAACTGGTTAAGGTTTACTATGGTTATCTGAAGCCAACAGGGTCATTTGGTCAACTCATTCAATAACCAATCAAATCACCCAAGTTAGCAGTTTCATGAACTTGTCAATTTAGTCTCACATGGACTGAGTAGCTCCACAGAGAGATCTCCAATGCCAAGGTCTGTAGGTCTTGTTGAAGCAAAACACCACTGTATAGTCTGCACATTTTGCTTATTGCCAACATTTCCAACAAGGCTCAGCAGAAGGGTTTTTAATCCAATTTCTTTGGGTAAGATGCACCCAAACAATTGCATTAAATCTGTCAACAAATATATGCTGAGTATTCCCACGTGCCAGGCACTGTGCTAGGGGCCAGAAATGCCACAGTGGTTTGGACCACAAGCTCTATTCCTGGCCTCATAAAGTTTCCAGTCTACTGGGGAGAAAAGAAGCATTAAGCAAATAAATGCACACAGATGTAAAATTGCATCTGTGGCTAGTGACACTAAGAATTTGTGTGGGGTGCCTTGGGAGCCTGAAATCTGGATGAGAGAGACTTCCTGAAGAAAGTGACATTGAGCTGAGGGCTGAAGGGTGACAAGGCAAGGGAAGCTCATTTCAGTGGAGGGAACAGAATGGTGTGTGCAATTAGTTTGGAATATCTAGTTAATTTTTTAGATATTGTTGTCTCACAACAGCCCAAACTTTTCTTCCCTCCCCCTACATATCTATTTTACTTGATTTGGGTATAAGGCAGACAACCATACCAATGGTTTGGAAAGTGTGGCACTTCTCTCACCATAGAGGTTCCTCACTTCCATCCACCCCAGTGGCCTTGAGGGGAAAAGAAGAGAAGAGAAGAGAAAAAAGAAGAGAAGAGAAGAGAAGAGAAGAGAAGAGAAGAGAAGAGAAGGAGAGAGCTTCTGGAATATCAGGAACCATGGGAAGAGTAGAACCTCTTGAAGCTCCCATTCCCTGGGGAGACTAACTCCATGACCACATGTTGGCATTGTTGTGTATGTTGGGACACCCATCAGCCTTCTACTCTGGCTGAAATTGTGGGGGAAATGGTGAAGAGATCAATTGGAATAAAGAAAGCCCTTCATGTCAGCTCTCACAGACTCATTTTAGATGAGTGGGAGACTTGTGATGACCACTTGCTCCTAGGTCTCAGATCACTTAGGAAAAGTATACAGACAAAGCCAGAGTGGAGCGAGTTACAATCTAAGAAAATCAACCACAGGAATCAGTCATTTCAGAAATATTACTATAATTAGAACAAAAATAAGAAGTGAAATTACTGACCACTGCAAATGACTTTTCAATGAGTCCAAAGCACAGCATTTTCTTCTCCATGGCATCATTTGGCTGTCATTGGCCACAAGGCAAAAGGAAACCAGGTAGGCAGCCTTGAATGAGCTCTTGTTTACTATATCTATGACTTAACAGCACCAAATTTGCAGTTAAAATACCCAAAATAAAAACAGCCCAATCTCTTCCACTGGCCTGATGGTCTTCAGTGGTTGCTTAGGCCAGTGTTGGTGCTAACTTATTTTACAAGGCTTGTAAAGAAACTCCAGTTTTCCACTCACACTTGTGTATGCTTTCATGTGCAGGTGCATGCCTTTGTTGGTGATGAGGAAAAAATGATACAGGTTGCTGGACATGGGCAGAGTAAGTACACCAGCATTACAGTGTGTGGAGTCCCAAGACAGGACATAAAAACATAGGCTGGATGCAATGGGCCAGGAACTGCTCAGGCAGAGCAAAGTGATGGGTAAGAGCTTGGGGGTGGTGGAAGAAATTAGCTTGGGTAACAAGAGTCAGGTATAGGTTATAGTGAATATTGCTTGGGAAAAAAAAAAAAAAGTTCTAATAGATACAATGGAAAAGGCAAAGCAGAACTCATAGGAAGCATTAAGGAAGGTTGCAGAATCCATACTGGGCCAGAAATAGGATAGATAGTGGGGAAAACAGTTTCCTTAGCTACTAGAGCCAAAGAAATATTAGATGTGCCACTATTGAGCCATGACATTGACAAGTTTTCTCCTTCCCCAGATGCCAGAAACCAGGCTGGACTACCAGTGGGCAATGCAGTGACCTGAAGCCAAAGTGATAAGGCAATACTGAAGGTGACAAGAACCTGCCCAGAGATATGATAGTGGCCACAGGATTGCAAAGGCCAATGGAGACAAAAAGCACCTCAAGATTTACCTATTAAAGACAAAACAGGTGGCTGATAGGCTGGCTAAGTCACATCAATTAGAATGTAATAGCAGCTCCCTTAAGTCTGAGTTGATCCTCAGATGTCAATAGTTCTATTGCTTTAATTGCTTAAGGGCCCCCACCCACCCACCCAAGGGCAAGATGCTATTAAATCAAGCATATTGACACCTCAGCTTGTAATGAAAAGGTTTCCTACATCAGCTCAACAGGAAAAATCACAGAACCTTACCCTCAGTCCTAGGAATATGACTGCAGGTGTGCTGTGGCTGCTCTGAAAGGGAACTCAGATGAAGTATAAGGAAATGGCTAGCCACACCACCTAACCATGCCCAGACCCATGAGTCCCTGGGGCTAGGTGAAAAGGCACAGTTGGTCTCCTTGGTGTCTCTTAAATCACTAAGGTGCCACATTAGTCTACTCACTGCCTTCATATGGGGAATTTATGCTTTTAGTCCCCCCACTTCTTCACATCAGAAATGGAGGATGTAACCCAGATTCTAACAATTTATTCATCATCTCTCATCAGAAGTCTCTCATTCTTCCTGTTTGCCCTGCTCTGAACTGACTGATACAGCAGAACACATACATCAGATGGTGTTTAACTGAGATGATCCCATTGGTAAATGGAAAGGGAGTAAATTCATGTAACAAATATTCAGCCTGTGTTCAAAGGACAAAAGAATAGGATGTGAGGCAAGACTAAGTGTATGCAGCAGGAGGAGCATGTTTAGGGACAGATATATTGGTACCCAGAATTTGATCTCCAAAGCAGACAGCATCTCTTTTGGTCTCAAGACAATGGTAGGGGGATAAAGGGGCCCAGTAATTCAGGATGAGAGCTACATGAGCCTGGGACGCAGAGATCTAGTTTCTTCCCCTCCTCCCCAGCTTGTTTTCATTGCAACAACCCCACAAATGCCTCTTAATGTTAAACTACAACTGAGAACAAGAGATTGACAGAATTTTCACTTTTCATCTGGATGATTCAACATCATGTAGAAACAGCTACTGTGGACCTCCTAAGGAGGAAGGATGAGAAACAATCTATCTCAAAAGGCATTTTTTAAAAGTTTAGAAGCCACTAGGTGTTTGGTACTTATTTTTAAGGCTATAAATCCCACAGCAGGTGCACCTAGGCAATCAGGGTAGGCAAGAACTCCGATATATTCAACAGTGATACTTAGGGCCACAGAAACCCTGGGAGGCTATAAATAGTCATTAGAAGTGAAATGTTGCTGAACACTGAAGGAGAAATCCACCAATGGAGCAGAAATGTAAATCAGAAACTACTATGATGAAATTATGTTTTCATATTAAGTATAAAGAAAGAAAAAAAGGGAAAAGCAAGAACTAGATTTCCTTTCAATACCTAATCAGAATTTGAGCCATTTCAGAAAATATCCAAAGAAAAGAGGGAGGGAGGAATAAAGGGAGGGTGGGAAGGAAGAAAGGAAGGAAGGAAAGAAGCAAATAAGGGAGGGAGGGAGAGAAACCAGCCTCCGCCTCCCCACCCCATTTCATTCAAATGTCTTTCTGAAACTGGCAGGTTCAGTCCAGATGTTCTAGTTGCACTTGCAGTCAAAGAGCTTACAGAGATTGTCATAGCAACTTCTATCACATTTTGGTTGCTAAGATAGGGTTTCTTTTTGCAAGAGGACACAACTTATTGATAAGCACTGTTTATTTCTCATATATTCTCTGAGGATGTTGGGAGGATTAATGCATGTTTTATAAGTCATTCTCAACTTACCAAAGGTCCCTGAAGCAAAGGCACCATGCAAATGTAAAGTATTGATAGTTATAATCATTTTCAAAAGTCACTTCTTCTGTGTTTTCACCCCCCCCCCTCCAAAACATACATTTTAATCATTAAGGTACTTTTGTTTATTGGATTATATCTCACAAATTTCATAAATAATAGAAATGCATATCATTATATTTTATTCAATGATGTTACTTTAAGGTTGTTTCTGTCTGTAGTTGTACTTTTGATCTTTTCCATGAATGATATTTCTGTTATTTGGGTTAGGTGACCTTGTAATGTAGCTTTGCACTACATATACAGAACTCTATATAGAAGTCATTTTTAACATTTTCTCCCTTTTTAAGGAAAGCAAATTTCATATATAGATTTATAAAGTAATTATTGTTGCAAATATCTAGCAATACAGAAACAGAGTGGTGAAAGAGTTGGTAATGATATGATTATATCACTTAATATGTTCCTGGCTGACCCACACAGACCCTATTTCAGAAAATGTTTTCATAGACCCAGAATATAATTGATTTATTTCCTCAATCAGGGAAGGATGGTGATTTATTAACAATTGAAAAATGAAGTTCAGCATCAAATACTATTTTATGAAGCCCTCTAAGTGTGGTATGACTAAAAGAAGAAAGGCTGGGAGATCTGAAAATAGAGAGGATCAACAATAATGGTGAAGAGCAGGATCTTTGAAAGCAAATTGCCTGGGTTCAAATCCTGTCTCTAATTGTGTAACTTTGGACATTAATTTTGTTCCTCAGTTACTTCTTCTATAAAATGGCAATATTTATAGTACCTACCACCAAGGTTATTATAAGAATTAATATAAGTATCTATATAAAGCCCTCAGTAGGTAAGTAGATAGCTAGATAAAGGTTTAATGCTGGATCTCTTCTCCACCTGTCCCAAATATGAATGTAGATGGCCATCAGGTTCTATGAGGTCTCCTTCTCAATGTCTCTCATGTCTGTGTCTTCTTTGCCATTCTGTTGCCAAGTCTTATCACAGGTTCCCATCACCTTTCTCTTAATACCTGGATTACTGCAAGTTTCCTGACCTAAGTCTCGATACCTTTACGATCTACCCCAACCTACACACTAACTCTAGTTCTGCATTCTTATAATTGTGCCTTCCTGTGTTTAAAAATTGTTGATGTCTCCCTAATCCCACATGGAGCTGAAATGTTTTAGCCTAGCCTTCAAGGTCTTTCCTATTCTGGCCATAGCCTATTATGATGCATTTCCCACAATCCACCAGCCAAGTTGTTTACCAAGTCCAGCTAATCTATCAGGAGCAATGGCATGCTGCCACATGCCTAAATCTGAACCCAGTACATGGTTTCTTAGAAATTCTTATTAAGTTTTTAACCATCTGAATCAAGGGACAATCAGACAAAAACTCTATAGAATCTTCCATATATCAACACCCCTCTTCTTTTCATTCTCTTAGCCTAAAAGAAGAAGCAAAATTACACATCATCACTGATAACAGCTTTGGAAACACAGAAGACTGGTTAGTTTCCTTCACAGTTGAGATACTATCCAGATGGCTCTGAATCAGGATCTCAGTAAGTGTGGGGACTCTGTACATAAGGACAGAATGGTACACTTGGGAACACCAGTCTTTAAGGGGTCAATGGAAAACTGTTTGGGTTTTTTTTTTCACTCCTAACTTGCACACCTTGTGTACAAATGACTCCTTGGAAAAGAGTTTCCATGGCCACTGACAAAATAGCTAACCAAAAATTCTGCTTGCTTTCCTTGTTCTTCCTTGGATTCCCTCTGGTGGTGACAGTCAGATATAGGCTGAGGCTTCAATCACCTGAAGGCTCAGCTGGACTGAATATCAACAGACATTTTTTAATTGAATGGGATAAAAAGAAATGTCAGCATCATATATCCACACCATCAGTCAGAATAAACTAGGTTCTGCTGCAATAACAAACAACCTCATAATCTCAATGGGTTAAAAAACAAAGGTTTATGACTGGGGCCTCAATTTCATATCATCATCATTCATTCTCACTCAGTCATTCAGGCTGATAGCTCAACCACTACCTAGAATATCACTAGTTGTCAAGGAAGAGGGAAAGAAGAAGATGGGAAAGCACATAATGACTCCTAAAGTTCCATGTGGAGGTGACACATATCACTTCCATTCAAGTTGTGTCAGTTCAGAATGTGTCATGACCATGCTTGAATTTAGAACCAAAAGGCACATCTTACAACATGCCCCAAATAAGAGAGAAGCAAATACATTGAACAGCATGATGACTAACACAATGTTTACAACAGAAAGTTTGTTTCGGGTTGAGACATAAGGGAAGACTTCCTGGGGGTAACCAAGAAAAGTACCATTTATGTTCTATATATTAAGTAAGAAAGATTTAAGTGGTTGGAGAGAGAAGATAGACAAAAACATGGAGATAGGAAGCATTTGGCAATGTTGTGGGAAAGAATCTCACTTAATTCAAACACAAGGTGATAGTTCATTCTAAAAAAATATGCTGAAGAAAAAAATGAATTTGCTCTACAGCAAACATAAAATTTATAAGCTTGAGAGCTGAATGGTATGCTAAATTAGAGAGTGGATAATGGGGTTGCATGATAGGCTACAAAACCAGGTTCACTGAGTAAATGAAAGAATAAGCCCTGAGGATAGGATTTAACAAATAACTTTTTGCTTAAATCACAGAGACAGGGAGTATCCTGTTGGAATTTGAAGATAATAATAAAAAGAATGCCTGGCAAGAAGGGACATGTATATACTCTGATAAATTTTAAGTCTTCTCTCATGAATAAAAAGAGCATATGACTTTTGTTTTTAATGCCATTGTGCTAGTAACATCCCCCTGAGTTCTTTGGGTAGAAGAAATTGTTAACATTTGACATACCTTCTTTTGTAATGTTCATCACATAGTAGAAAACTAATGTAATGAATTTTTATTTTCTTATAATTCTAGCCTATGCTAGGCTCCCTTCTCTCCCTGTGTTTCTGCAGTAGTACCTGTCAACTTTTTCCCTGGTGAAAACTTTTCTACCTCTCAGTTCCCCAGGGTACTCATCTCAGTAAGAAATACCAAGTGCCTCCTAGAAGTCTTCATCCAGAGCCCCCTGAAACAGTCAGCCTCAGCTTCTTCTCTCAGCCTCAACACACTCCCCAAGTCTCTGCAATGTACTGCTACATACTGAGAGGGGGAAAAAGGAGGAAAGTATAAAGGGAAAGTTCTTTAAGGTTCAGCTACTAACATAGACCCTTCATATTTCCTGATTATAATCCTTCTATGCCACACACCTGAGGTCCTTCTAGAAGTCCTGCGTTCTCAGACCATCATAAGGGAGAGAAGCTTTCAGCCCCAGCCCAGTGGAGGCCAGGCCGGAATCAAGTTTATTTTTCTAAACATGTGTATGGCATCTTTTGGTGACCTGCCTATTGTCTTATGTCCCTGATGCTGGACAAGATCCCTTCTTGAGGAGGTTAAATTATCTGTAAAGGATGTTAGGACAATAGGTTATGAAATTATTCTTTGTGAGTCATAGATTTAATAGCATATATAACAAGGAAAATATTTATTGCTCTTCAAAAATAATAGATGTTTATGGGTTAGCCAAAAGGTTAGTTTTTGTTTTTTTCTATAAGATGGCTCTAGTAGCACTTAGTTGTTTTTAACTTCATTAAAGATAATTATGTTAGACTATTGTGACACCTGTCATATCAGCATGCATTTAAAAACAACTTATCAAAATTGGTGATTTTTTGTGCAGCCATTTTAATATTGAAGATGGAAGAAAACATGCAACATTTTCAGCATATTATGCTTCATTATTTCAAGAAAGGTGAAAATGCAACTGAAATGCCAAAAAAAAAAAAAAAAAAGATTTGTGCAGTGTATAGAGAAGGTGCTGGGACTGGTTAAACGTGCTACAAGTGGTTTGCGAAGTTTTGTGCTATAAAATTCTCACTCCACAATTGTCCACAGTTGGGTAAACCAGTTGAAGCTGACAGCAGTCAAATCAAGACATTAATTGAAAACAATCAATGTTATACCAGAGGGGAAATAGCTGGCATAGTCAAAATATCCAAATAAAAAAATTATTGGTGAAAAATGAAAAATGTGTTTTTTGTTTTATGGTTAAAAAACTAAACTTTTTAGCTAACACAATAGTACCCCCATCTATGGGACTGGACATAGTTACCTAAAAGCAGCCAAGGAATGAAGGATAGGTAGGGAACACCCATGTCCTGGCCAGACCTGAGTGAACAGGGAACATGTGTCTCTGCACTTGAGAAATCAACTGAGTCGGTGTTGGGTAAAAGTACATGAGTGAGGAGAGGTGCAGAGCACATTAGTGGAGTGTGAGCTGTGCTAGAGCTGGGACAGGCAGGCTTCAGCAAAGGATTTTTTATCAAACTGATCATATTAAGCAGACAAACATGATTTCACAACTGGACATTTCATTAAATTATGTTTTTAATAGAACATATTTTGATTATTCTATTTCAGTTGTATATTGCAGTGTTAAAATGGGCTCCTCTGGCCTCATTTTGGATGGTGGCACTAAAGTGATAGGCACCAAAGTGAGCATTAGAGTCACCATAAGCAAGGACATAAAAGGTCCAGGACTGGAAGGAACGGGGAGGTGATTTTGTGATGAAATTAACTTGGAGGGAGCTATTCATGTTACCTATTAGTGGGTGAGGATCCTCACTGGGGTTACTACTCCTTCACCTCAAGCCTAGGGAGGACATTCTTTACCACAGGGCCACCAAGGGCCACCCCAACACACCTGAGAACCATGGCAGCAGAGTGAGCAGCTCCCTGGGTCAGTCTGTACCTATGACAACAGGGTTTCCCCTGCACAAGAAAGACGCCTCAAGCAAGTGAGGCTATCTTGGATCTTAGACTCTAATTGGAGTCTGGGGATAATCTACCACTGCCAGGAGCCAAGGAAGAGGCCACATACAGTCTCACCAATACTAAGGGAGCCACGGGTGAGAGAGGCCCCAGTGAGGGACTTTCTGAAGAACCAGGAAAGCACCCTAGAGGAAGAACTCTATGCCCTCATTTCTTCTCCCCCTCCTAGTTTTGATTCTGGTGAAAATGAAAAACAGCTAGAAAACAAAAACTAAATATGTCAAGCACAGGTCTTAGAATGAGGGTGAGGGTTCAGTGCAAAAGTCTTACCTTGAAGAGAGGATGAAAGCAATCGTGTTTGGGCCAGAAAATCTAATTGCTGAACTAAGTTTATTTTTAGCTTAAAGGAATAATATACCAATATTTTCCTTAAGAATTAGTGTAGTCCTGACTGGTGTGGCTTAATGGGTTGGGATCCAGTGAACCAAGAGATCAGTAGTTAGATTCCTGGTGAGGGCACATGCCCAGGTTGCAGGCCAGGCCACTGTTTGGGGGCAAGCAAGCAACTGATTGATGTTTCTTTTATCCATCAATGTTTCTGTCTCTTTCTTTCTCCATTCCTTCCTTTCTAAAAATAAATAAATAATAGCATCTTTTTTTTAATATTAAAAAGAATTAATGTAAAAGTCATGGGATCTCCTATCCAAGGACAAAGAAAGATTCTCCCCACTGCCTAAATTTCAGAGAAGCTGTAGAAGCAAATCTAGAAGAGCATTTTCTCATATCTAAGAAGTCGTGCATTCAACATAGCAGTTACATGTATGGTCATCTTCTGAACCCTGACTATAACACCAATGTCTAGTTAATATGTATAAAAACTGCTACCATCTTTCATGTAATGTGAACAGCTATAATTTTCTGAGAGAGAAGATTGAATCTGCCAACCTTGATCCCCTTGAAATTTCTGTGAGTAAAAAGCGAAGGCATCCTTTTTAGAGATAGTTTTCTTTTCAGTGACCTCAGTGTAAGCAACTCTTTCTCACCTGTTATAGGTCACTGAGGCTTCAAATTTTAAACTAAGGTACGAATATAAAAGTACAGTTTTCTCATCCATCATGAAATTTGCTAGCTACACTATTCTACTGTAGCTATTAGCTGCCATTTCTTTAGATGTTGGGCTACTAAAATTTCCTAGATAATGGTTCTCATTCCTCTGCTAACAGGAACCTTTAGAAACTTAAGGGGCAGGGGGATGAATGTGGGCTATTATTCTGGCAGAGTTTAAGATGAGAAGCGAATGGTGCCCTTGATTGCAATATGGTTACCAGAAGTGGGCTGCACCAGGCCAAAGGGCAATGGGATCTTTGATTGTCAAAGTGAGCATTCAAAATGACTTTCTTATTTAAAAAATGATTAAAGATGATTCTTTATCTTCAAAGTGGTCCTTTTGAAAAATTATGATATTTCTACAAAAGATGATGATCTGCCAACACAGAATAACTTGTGAATGCAAATGTTGCTCACTTCATTGTTCCTGATTTCCTTCAGAAGCTACATAATCTTACTTTCTAAAAAATGTAGGCTGCAAAGTTAATAGAATTCAAAAGGACTACCTTTCAATCTGAAAAGTTATAAAGACTGCAAGTTCTCCAAGTCTTTAAGGAAATCCAATTATAGGTCTTTTATTATTATTATTATTCAAGTGAAGACCAAAAAAAGAGCTTTTCTTTCCTTGTGTCATTTGCTCAGCAGGTACTCACCTTGACATTGGAGCTGATTTCCTTACATTTCTCATTAAGAAGTTACTAGTAGATACCCCAACTCTAACATGTTTAAGCGATCCCCGTTTGCTCTGCACATCTCAGATGTACACCTTTCAGATTCATTAATCTGTGGTATTCAGTGCTGGGACTAGGGTGAGGCCAGTGAAGTGCCTAGTGCACAAAATTTAAGGAGGAACTTACTCTCAGGGTCATGCAGGTGCAGGATTAGAATAGTGCTTCCTTAAATTTTACACTTAGGCACCTTAATTCTTTACCTAGGTCCTGGCCCTAAAGGAACTTACTTCTAAGTCATCCCCAATCATTAAAAAAGAAAATAAAAATAAATTTAATAGTCTACTAAAATATCTTCTGAGGTGCTTTGGAGACTTTCCAAGAACAATGATTTCATATTTGATCTTCAGACAAACAGAGAGTTGAGTGAAGTAGGCATTGACTGATAGTGTCTTTCTGTGAATTACACACACATACACACACACACACACACACACACACACATGCAGAGTCATCCCAGAAAGACAGCGGGACTCTTTGAGGTATTCAAAACACAAAAGTATCTGCAAATATTCATCTTTGCTCTAGGAGAGATGTTCCTATTAGTTTTGTACAAACTAGCTGTTGCATTTAATATACTAACATGTCTATAACAATCATGACTATAATTGCCCTTTTCTCCTTCACCTTGTCATCATACTAATTAAATTGTTCTACAACATCATATTTGTTACAGTGATCAATTTTCCCTTGCCCAGGTTTTAGTTATATTCAGTTTCTATCAATTTTTACAATGGTGCTATTTTGACACATTTTCAAGTATACAGACTTCTGTCTTTAAGATTATATGAGGGTGTTTATCTAACTCTTGGGTTTCTTTTTGGCTCAGTGCTTAAAGAGTGTCCTGACTGCAGCAGCTACAAAGAACTATGAGCACCAACTAAAGGGGAAAGATTGGGTCTTAACAGGAAATGCCTTTGACTAGCAGATATATCTAAGGCACATGTTATTTGGCCCATTGTGGTTTTTTAATGCTAGCAATAGCAGAAATGTAGTACAGCTATTAACTGTTGAAAAGTCTATGGTTTATTTTCTAAGCTTGTGGAGTAAGTATAAAAATAAATGGCATTTTATGCTTGTCTTTGAAACATTTGTTGAGCACTTCATACCAATCCCATTTATTCCTTTTCATCATGCATAGCTGAAAAGAATAGTAAGAAACTTGTGCTTCCCCCAAAACCAAGTTGTAAATTATCAAGAAGCAACTCTTTGATAATCTTGATGGCTGCAGCAAAATGTCCCACCTTGAAATAGACAAGAAGAAAGCTGGAGTATTCCAGTTGTTTACAAGAGTTTAACATCATCATTAAAAAAGAATTACTGATTTCTCTTCCCTTATAGTTTTAGATAATAGGACATATCAGAAGTTTCAATAGGCTCCACACCCACAAATCAGAGTGTGTGTATTTCTCTTTAATGAACTAATTTACCATCCTGTACAAGACCAAGGGATTTGGTATCTAGTATATCAATCAGAGAATTTCTATAAAACAAAACCCCAAAGATTCAATAGAAATTTACTTCTTATTCACTTAGCAGGGTTTCTAGTAGATGTTTCTTTAGGGGGTGCATCAGGGATGTAAGCTTCTTCCATTCCAGGGCTCTGCCATCCCCTCAGACTGTGGAGTTTTCTACATTCCACCTTAAGGGCAAACAGATACCATGATGAAGGCCCACTAAATTCTTAACACCCTGAGACAAGAAAGGATGGACAGTACTTCCACTAATAGACCACTGACAAGAATAGTCATGTGATCCTACCAAGAGGCAAGGGTTTTTGACAAAGATGTTTATGATTGGGCAACCACTTTCCAGTGACAACTCATGATGGGAGAGCACACATTTCTCTCTTCTAAAATGTTCAAAGAAACATAGAAATGACATTCACTGGTCTAATTTTCTATTTTGACACAGATTCTCTCAATATACCAAAGCTATACATGACTATATATGATTGAAGTCTCCTAAAATTCTTCACACTTGGGGACTTTGCATATATTCTTTAGTACAACAAAGAAATTGTATACTAAGTGTTATTCAATGTCTCAAAGATTTAATGAACTTCCCACATATCTCACTCCCAGAGAAAATAACAGGGTCATTGCAGCATCAGTCAGTCTGAGAGTGTGATCCTCCTCTGTGTGTGTGTGTGTGTGTGTGTGTGTGTGTGTATGTTCAGTTATTTTTTGCCCCTATTTATTGGATTTTTATTTTATCTTTTAAAATGGCCTGGATTTAAACATTATTTGCAGAACCTTCCATTCTTGAAAAAAAAAATAACAAAATAAGTTTCAAGAAATAAGTCTGTCAGCCCCTCTGTTGCCTATCCGCTCCTTATTGGATCCATAGGTCCATGATGTGTCAAAGACGACAGGAACCTTGGGCTTGATTTAGCCCTAATCTCCTTATTTTACAGATGACCAAACCTGCGAGCTAATGTTATTGATTCTCCCCCTTCAAATGAGTTTCCTTTTGCTTTCCAAACCCTGATCATTTCTTCTTATCGCTGCACATGCCAGCCATTACCTGAACTGGCCTCCCTGTAATTCATATATATGTACCCTTGTCTGTGTTAACTCATAGAGTAGAAGGGCTTTTGTTAGCCAAACAATTTCCTAAGTAATATGGCAGACACTGTGTGTTCCCATCTCAATGTTATCAATAAAAGTGACTTACTGGTATTTTTTACCTAACTCTTGGCATTGTCCTTTCTTAATAGATATTAGTCAGTTAATATAAAATAAAGCTCATTCTCTCTCTTCAGGAAGGAAAACTATGAGAGACAAGCCCTTGATACCCTTGATTTCTTGGTTAATTCCTGCCACCAGAATCTTAAAACTAAAATTATAGTTTAGTTAGTGATGAAAGACTCACCAATCTGTTATCCAAATTGTTATTGACCTTCCAGCAGGATAACCACAAAACCAAATTGTGTTTTTAATTTAAAAAAAATCTGCACAGCGTATGTGTGTTCACTATCCCAGGTCAAATCTTTTTCCATTACCATTCCCCCCCCCCCTTTATTCTATCCTACCTCCCCCCATCCCCAAAATTAAGATATCAAGTATATTTCAATAAAGGGGGGAAGAAGGTAGAAGAAAGAGAGGGGGAATGGAGGGAGGGAGAGTGAGATGAGAGATGAGAAGAAAGGAAAGAAGGAAGGAAGGAAGGAAGGAAGGAAAGAAGGAAGGAAGGAAGGAAAGAAGGAAGGAAGGAAGGAAGGAAGGAAGGAAGGAAGGAAGGAAGGAAGGAAAAGAAAGAAAGAAAGAAAGAAAGAAAGAAAGAAAGAAAGAAAGAAAGAAAGAAAGAAAGAAAGAAAGAAAGAAAGAAAGAAAGAGAGAGAGAGAGAAAGAGAGAAAGAGAAAGAAAGAGAGAAAGGAAGGAAGGAAGGAAGGAAGAAAGGAAGGAAGAGAGGAAGGAAGATTAAAGAGGCTTACACTATGGAAGTTGAGCCAGATATTCTTGTTTTATATTTGTAAGGCTGCATGTTGACTGTGAACTGCCACAGCCTAGGATTTTCATCCCCTTGTACTAGAGTATATTTTACTAAATGTGTGGTCAGTTTAAAAACATTGTTTTCTCACCATAGTGTCTACCTATTTATTGAAATATGACACATCACTATCCAAATATTAGATGCCATCATCTCTAGAAAGCATCCCTGGGCCCCTCCATCCCCACCTGTGTACATTCTCACAAGGTGGGCAAAACTCTCTTCCTTTGTGTTTACATAGCAGCTTCTATTTACATCTATCTCAATACATATCCAGGTGTATTATTGTCTTTCAGATCTTGAAGTTAGAAACTAAACTATAGCATCTAGTGAAAAATGGAAATTATCAATAAATATTGGTTAAATGAATATATAGATAATACTTAACCTGATTTAGGTTGGCCCAGTCATGCAAATTAACATAGACTCCTAAATCTTAGACCTGAAAAATAACTTAATAAATAACAGAATGATTTTTTTAATTAAAATATTTTATTTATTATTTCCAGAGAGAGTGGAAGGGAGAGAGGCAGAGAGGGAGAGAAACATCAATGTATGGTTGCCTTTCACCTGCCTCCAGCTATAGAACTGGCTGGAGACCTGACTTGCAACCTGGTTATGTGCCCTGGCTGGGGAATCAAACCAGTAACTTTTGGGTTCACAGGTCAGCACCTTAACCACTGTGTCACCAGTCAGGGCTCAGAATGATTTTTTAATTGAAAAGAACAATAAAATTATTATTATATCAGTGGAGCCAATGGTGACATTTTTTAGGTTTCTGATGATCACTGAATTCACAGACATAAACAGAAGACTGAGTATTTGTTCACCTGTTGAATAAATATTTATTGAGTATCTACTACTTACCAAGGAGGTAAGCAGGTAAAATAGGAGGAAGAGTATGAATAATTTTGCTAGTGGATAAAAACCAAGGGTGACTTTCAAGTTCTTTATTAACTGGCCTTTAAAAGATCAATTTTCCATGGTTTTCTCATTGCTCTCCAGAGGAGTTATATATCCTGAGGAACTCCTTAATCTCAATACTTTTTTATACTAACATATTAACATTAGTCTGAGCCTTACTAAGCATTTTACATGAATTATCAAATTCAGTCCTCATAACAACCTATTTTAAAGATTAGGAGCTGGGGACAGAGAGATGAAGCCATTTTCCCCAGGCCTTGAAATTGCAGAACTGATCAGCAAGGCTAGGCAGTTCATTGCCCCACTGGACCCCCACATGTGGTCTCCAAATAGCTCCCCTTCACCTCCCTTTTTTTTTTTTTTTTTTTTTTTAAGATTTTTTTATTACCTCTACACAGAGAGGGAGGGAGAGAGGCAGACAGGGAGAGAGAGATCAATGTATGGTTGCCTTTCACCTGCCTCCAGCTACAGACCTGGCTGGAGACCTGGCTTGCAACCTGGTTATGTGCCCTGGCTGGGGATTGAACCAGTGACCTTTCGCTGGTTCCCAGGCCGGCTCCTTCACCTCCCTTTTTTGATAGGAGACATTCACGCTCCATATTATAACTTTGACAAAACCTTTCTCAGGGTCAAGATTTGCCTGTGTCTTCCTACTGGCATCTCTTTATCTCAGATATTCTATGTCTCACAGCTTCAGCATATCCTAAAACTTCTTTGGCTATCCCAAGAAGTTTTGTGCAGTGCTAATCTCCTGCTGTATGTCTGGAGGAACACAAGCAGGAATTTAGGATCCCAGCTTAAAGGAAAACAAGTCAGTTCTGTGGAGCATGCCACAAAGAGGATGACAGAGTGGGCCCACTGAATTAACACAAAGCCCATGAGATTATAGTGCCCTTCAAGGACTTTGGGGAATGGAAATAAGCCCTCTCATTATGAAGGAACTATCTCCCAATAGCCCCCACCTCCACCTCCCCCCCCCCCCCCCCCCCCCCCCCCACCCCCGGTGATGGGATGGATGTTCCACTTGACTGGGCAGTCTCCCTCTTCCTGCACACCACTGAGGATGTCAGGCTTCAGGTGAAACTTTCTCCAACCTGCCTCTTCAAAGGGAAGCCTGCCGCTTTGCAGGGAGGCTTGAAGAGGAGAAAGAATATAAAATGAGAAACTGAGGGGACCTCAAAGGACATCTCGTCCAACAAAAAGCAAAAGAACATTGAGTGATTTCTCTAACAGGGCATTAAAATATACAGGTTGCTAGTTTGTCATATTATAAATGTTTTCCCCACTGACTCAAAAGCTCTTGTGAGATGAACCACATTTGAATTAAAACAGGCTTCAAAGGAAGCTTAACAGTTGGTCACAAGGGGTAAATTTCCCTGTACAGCACAGGGAAGGCCCCCTGGAGGGTAATGAGTGGTAAGACCCCCTCAGTAGTTTAATAGATTAAAAAAATCATCACTCTTCACAGGCCCAAGTTGGATGCCACAGCCACCTTCACCAGCTTGCTCAAAGTCACAGTAAAACCAGGATGCAAACCCACAGCTGCCATCTCTGATGATGGTTTACTGACTTTGGGTGGCCAATTCTGTTTTTAATACTTTACTCCCTTGCCCAGGATGCACATGATACAGACACATGTCACTGAGGTTCAGAAAACATTCCACCACTTCCATGCTTCTAAATAAAGAGTCACCTTCTCTGAGAGCAGGAAACCTCAGAATGAGTGCACATTTGCAGACAAAGCAAGAAGAGAGTGTTCAACACCCTGCAATGTTCACTGGTCCCCTGGGTTGATCTGCTCTGGAACCTTCCAAAAGGATGAATTCCAGCCCCAAAAGTGAAGAGGAATACCCATACTACTTGCTTTTGACTCCTCATCAGGGAAATTGTATATATGTATTTAATAAATATTTTAAAAGCACTATGTGCCACATACTGTTCTTTTTTCTTTTTTTTTAATAAAGATTTTATTTATTATTTTTTAGAGAGAGGGGAAGGGAGAGGGGCAGAGAGGAAGAGAGACATCAATGTGTGGTTGCCTTTCACCTGCCTCCAGCTACAGACCTGGCTGGATACCTGGCTTGCAACCTGGTTATGTGCCCTGGCTGGGAATCGAACCAGTGACCTTTGGGTTCGCAGGCTGGCGCCTTAACCACTGAGCCACCAGCCAGGGCCACACTATTCTTAATGCCTTACAAATTATTGATTCACTTAATCACAATAATCCCATAACACCAACAAAGAAAGAGAGACATAAATTTAGTAACTTGCCCCAAATCACAAGGATGGTAAGCAGTAAAGCCAGGTATAAAACCCAGGTTCTGAGTCCAGAGTCCAAGCTCTTCACTATGCTGCCTTGCACTCTGGCCATTAATTCTCTTTTCTATGCAAACAAAATTCACCTGCCTAATTCATAAGATCTCCCTCTCCATTTGATGTTTTAAGCAGGGTTCCTAAGTTATCAGTGCCACAACGTCTAGGTGAAAGGAGGAAAGATGGAGGAGGTGGAGGACCTTTGCAATTATTTTCTGGGGGCAGTTAACTGGGGGGGGCTTGGTTTTCCTTTGCCATTTTTCCAGTTGCTATCAGTGAGCCAGGGAGCTTCTGGTGCCTCTGCTGCTTGAGATGATACCTGTTACACTCTATTTGCAGGCTCCAGTGGCTCCTTTATGTCCCCACTGATTGTTACTTGGTTTCTCTGCTTCTGAAATGGCTCCGACCGCTGTTTCATTATGTAGAATCAGGCGATGTGAGACAGACAGATGTGTGCAAGTTGACGTTGATGCTGGCACCCGGGTCTGTGGTGTCTGCGGTGGTTTATTGCTTGCCGCCAGCAGACGAGAAAGCTGATCTTGGCAGATGCAGCCTGCCGCGAATCAATATTTTACAGGTAGTATACTTTGAAGGGATGACATCAAGACAGAATCAAAAGAGAGGAGGGGGAGAGAGCGAGAGAAAGAAAAGGCACAGGTAGGAGTGGAGAATTTATCCTGACATCTTTGACAGTCCTTCCCGCAAGGAGTGAGAGGAACAAGCCCTGGCAAGGGGAGCCGACACTGACGAGGGGGTGCGGGGCACACTCTGTGACAAAAGCCATTACTCCCCACTTGCCTTCACCACACATACACTATCATAAAAGGGAAACGCAGCTGTGATATCCTTTGCACCAAAGGAAGCCTGTTCTTAGGCGCAGACTGAGAAACACCCAAAGACACAACAGGAAACAGGCCTTCTCTTCCTTGGTTGACTGACTGGGAAATTGAGAAGCACTAAGTGAAGAGATGAATGTGCCCTTCAGATGCCTGTCGCAGCGGTCTGTGCCTCCCAGATGTTCTCAGGGAGCTCTAAAAAGCATTCCTGCCCTGGCTGGTTTGGCTCCGTTGGTTGGAGTACTGTCCCATACACTGGAGGGTTATGGGTTTGATTCCTGGTTTGGAACATACCTGGGTTGCAGGTTCAGTCCCCAGATGGGCGCATGTAGGAGACAGCCTATTGATGTTTTGTTTCTTTTTCACATCAATGTTCCTCCCTCCCTCCCCCACCCCTCTATTTCTCTAGAAGCAATGAAAAATTGTCCTCAAGTGAAAATAAAAAATAAAATAAATAAAATAGCATTCCAGAGTCCCAGTCTGGGAGCTAAAAATATAGGGTCCATGATAGGAATTTTCCAGGGCTTTAGGGATCCCAATAAACTGAGCACAGGAAGAACTCTCCCTTCCGGCATGCCTGCAGGCATATGTGATGACAGATAACCATTCAAGGTTATAGGGATTGTAGTTCTACCCAAGATGTGGAAGCATGGCTGCTCAAGGGGTAAGATTAATAAGTAGCAATCAAGTTCCTCCTCTGGACAAGATAGAAGTGTGTGAGAGATGCAGAAACGATTAACCCCTGCTTTCTAAGGCAAGGTCTACTGATGAGTGCCCAAGAGAAATATCAACAATGCACTTCAGTAAAGACAGAGGTCTCTGATATCCTAGAATAATAGCCTTTTAAGATCTGAAAAGAGCTTTGGCTTAAGCGATGAAGAAAGCTGACTTTAGAACTGGAAGAGGCTCCAGGCATTTGTGCTAGAACTGGATAGATGGGTCAGATCAGGGTCTGGTGAGGTGAGATGAGATTCCACAGGGCAAGGAGGAATCTTAGGCAGAGGAATTATTTGTCAACTTGTGTTCCAAAAAACAAAAGGCATAAAAAGAAACAGAATCAAATATATGAACACAATGAATAGGCCTTCAGTGGTCAGGTGGAAAGGGGTTGGGGGAAGGGGGGAGGCAGAGGCAAGAAAGGGGAGCAGCTTAGACAAGAACCTAGTATAAAGGAACCATGGACATGGACAACAGATGGGATTGACTTTGGGGGGAATGGGTGGGTGGGGAGGGGGACAGAGGGGAGCAAAAAGGGGATGGATGTAATACAACAACAATAAAATTTTTAAAAGAGAGAGAGACATTATGAAAAAGCTTCTTTGATAATAAGTTTTAGAATTTCCCACTTACATGGAGATAAAAGCGTAGGATCAAAAATGTTAAAGAAAAGTTTAGGAAAGAGAAGCGGTAACCAATAGTTAAGACCTATTGCAGTTAGTGAACTTTTTGAAAGTCAAATTTGATCATTTCACATCCCCACTTAAAATCCTTCCATGGTTTCCCACAGACCTTAGAATTAATTCCCATGTTCTTAGGATAGTGGCCTTATGCCTCCCTGGCATCCTTTTGAGCTTGTCCTTTTCTTCTGTGGATTTAGCCATGTGCTTTTCTTCTGGGCCCTTGAATGAATCACATTCTTTCTCATTTCTAGGCCTGAGTATGGTTTTCTATTCCTGGCTAATTACTAAAAGTTCTTTAAGGATCACGTTAATGACACATTTAACGTGATTCAGGTTAAAAACTATTACCATGTGCTCCTAGCAAATCCCACTTTTCACTCCATGACCTTAACATGCTATTGGTTAACATGTTATTAGGGCTGCACCCTCAGAATCTATCACAGGGCCCAATGTGCATTGACCTCATTTGCTAGAGTCAGGTCAGGGAGAACCTTGAGTTCCCAGGGAAGGGGACTAAATAAACATCATTAGTAGACAATGAGTGGACATTGGGGGTTTGAGGGATGAAGGACAGGCTTGAAGCTGATTCTTCTTCATTTTCATTTTAATTTAATCTTTTTTTTTCAATTACCATTTAGTCCCCTTATACCCCCCTTCCCCCAACAATCACCACTGTTGTCCATGTCCATAAGTCCTTTTTCTTTTTTGCTCAATCCCTCTACCTCCTTACCTCCTCCTCCACTAGCTGTCATCCTGCTCTCCATCTATGAGTCTGTCCCCATTTTCCTTATCAGCCTTACCTGCTCCCTCTCTCTCACAACCCATATCCTGCCTAATGGTCTCTCAACTTAGTCCTTTCTCTTTTCCACACCTGGCTACTGCCTATATGCAAGCTCAATCACCTCTCGTCTGAACTCCATATGCTCTGTGATGGCTAATTTATGCGTCAACTTGACTGGACCACAGGATACCCAGATAGTTAAATATTATTCTGAGTGTGTCTGTGAGGTGTTTTCGAGATGAGACTTGAATCAGAGAGCAGATTGCTCTCTCCAGTGTGAATGGGCCTCTTCCAATCAGCTGAAGACCTGACTAGAACAAAAAGGCTGATTCTCCAGAGAATGAGTGGTAACTCCCCTGCCTGATTGCTCCGACCTTGGTTGGTCTTTTTGGCCTTCAAACTCAAGGGGAACTTTGATTTTCCTGGGTGTTAACCCTGCAGGTTCTGGAACTAGAACTTGGCTTACACCATTGTTTCTTCTAGTTCTCAGTTTTTTATACTCAGACTGAAACTATACACCGGCTCTTCCATGTCTCCAGCTTGCCCACTGCATATCTTCAAACTTCTTAGCTTCCATACTTACATAATCCAATTCCTTATAATTTCTGTCTCTGTCTTCCTCTCCCCCCACCTCTCCTTTCCAATAGATAGATGATAGATAGATAATAGATAGATAGGTAGATAGATAGATAGATAGATAGACAGACAGACATAATATGTATACTATTGGTTCTATTTGTCTGGCAAATCCTGACTAACACCCACACTGTTCCTTTCCCTGGAAGAACCTCCAGGCTTCTCACTCTCACCATACAATGCTCAATGGACAAATTAGTTCTCCTAAATTAGCTCACTTCCAGCCATGCTATGCCCTGGTAACCTTGGATTTAGAAGGTGGAAGGATAAAAAAATCAGCTAAGAAAGCATTTTAGGGAAAGTCTTAAGAATAAAAAAGGGGATCAACAATTAGATATCATGAAACATGAAAGACAATGAGAACCTGAATGAAGCCACAATTCCACAATGAGTTATACTAGTGACTTTTGAGGGATCCATTTCTGCAGATTGTCAGACTAACCTGAGCAGGGAGGGTAGCAGTCCAGAGCAGAGCTTCTTAAGCTATCTGTGAGGAAGATTCAGGTTTCTGCCCCACTCCCACCCCTCACCAACTGCAGACTAATATTCTGCTTAATATATTAAGAAAAAATTACTTGAAAAATGATTGCATGTTTGGATGTTATACCAATAACAAATTGCTATAAAAGTTTTTAAATTCTTTCAGTTTCTAAACTTATTTCATTGCAGGCCTATACCAAAGAGCTCACAGAATGGCATCTGTCCATAGACTATATTCTGAGTAGCAAAAGTCTACAGCTACCTGTCCTGTGCAATTCAGCAGCCACTAGCCATATGTGACTGTTGAATATGGGAAATGGGACTAGTGTGGATTGAAACATCCTCCAGATTTCAAAGACTTAGCATGAAAAAAAGTAAAATTATCTCATTAATACTTATCCTATTGATCACCTGTTGACATGATATTTTGTATTAAATAAAATAAATTATTAAAATTACTTTCTTCTGTGTTTTTTAAGTAGTTACTAGAAAATTTTACATTACATATGTGGCTCACATCATACCTTTTTTTTGTACACTGGTCTAGATGGCAAAATACTTTTAGGGTTGAGCATCTTTAATCCTGTGTTTATTTGATTCACATCAGGTAATTTTTTATTCTTCCATAGAATCAAACCAAAACCCCATCCCTATTTTATTTGTTATGTCCCAGTTATTTCTAACATTTATTTCAGGCTGAGTTGCACTAAACTGAGCACACAAACAGAAGTCTGAGGGGACAGTTGTCCCAATATAGGAGAAGACACATTTTTTGCAGTTTAAAAAAATAATAATAATAATAAAATAATAAAAGAAGCATAGAAAACAATAGTGGGCAGAGGAAGAGGAGCGTGTGGGCCATTGGAGGATTAGGTAAGCTTCCCTGGAAATGTCAACAACATTTCGGGGTATTCATATGGCTTACTGAAACCTTAAAGAACAATCGTGGTATCAGATATTTTGTTAATCTAATTCATCTAACTAAATATTCACTTACAGCAGGCCTCAGTCAATTCTCATATTAAAGAAGAAAAGTGGTCCTTAGGAAAAAATAAAACCATCATATTCTGTTTAGGAATAATTTGCATCTTTAAGAAAATTATCCCAATTGAAAGAATCTGTTATTGACAGATTTGCTGGAACTGGTATTTGAAGAACATCTTTAACTTGACTGGTAGACCTTAGCTTAGATATGGTTTGGGGAGGGAAGACAAGATACAATGTTAATTTATCCAACAGTTGTGTGTTCTTTAAGCAAAAAAAAAAAAGAAAACACATTCGGCTAAGACTTTTTTTACAGCTTTTCTAATAAAAAGAATAATAAAAATTACTTTTGTCAATTGAGTATATTCAGAGCTATATATTTTTCTTTCCTGTAATGTCAAGAGTAATAAATTGGATTCACCCCATTTATCCCTTTCTGTCAAGACAGTCGTTTTCTTATTAGGGCACACAACAGGTTCTCATGGTGAAAAATTACTTACTGACTTGAAAATAACTCCTTTTCCACCTTTCCTGTCACTAGCGAATGGTCAGACCAGGGATCATCAGGCAAATTCTCCATACCACCCCCACCTCCCTCCTCTCAGGTGCTTTTCTCATGCAGGGAGGTGACTGCAAAGTGAAGGAAGCAAATGGCTCAGAGACCTTTCTGCACTTTTCTAACTATCTAGAGCCTCAGGACAGTCCTAAGGATACAAACTTTGGCCTAGCTATTTCCTTCTTAAGCTTGGCATAAGCCACCAATAAACCAGTTTATATAAAAAGTCATTTTGTGACTTTCTCTTTAGACCCATACAATGGATGGACTTCATGTACTTGACTGACTGTAATGGAAGAGGTAAGAAAGAGTGATCATCACTCACTATTACATGGAAAAGCTTAGAAAATATAATATCAGTGTGGTATCAAAATACTGAAAACCTAGGGTGACCACCCACCCCAGTTTATGTCCATTTTTTGTAGCACAATTATTAATAGCATCCCCTTCATTCTCAAGAGTGTGTTTATCTGGACAATAAAGTATATGGCCACCCTATATAACATGCAAAACAAGGTGAACAAAGCAAGTGGGCATGAGACCCATTCAATTCCATTGCCTCATTTCTATCAATCATGCTTATAAAAGCTGTGTATGCTAACTGAATGCTGCATAGTCATAATTATGATTTCCATCTGGAAGTGACCATTGATTAGGAAATGGAGTTCTCTTTATTGGAAAAGTGTAGGGCTAGCCAGAGGTTAATGGGGACAAAAACAGGCTGGCCTGGAATTCTTGATAGATTAATACTAATTTGCATGGTGAAGGTTAAGTGCTGTGTGGGCTGCCAAAGGAAATGCAAGTGTCTCAGAATGATTTGGATAAACAGGAAGGTCAGAACAGGAACAGGAGCAACCTGTGCTCCACTCCAGCTCATGTCCTCAGGGGGTGAAATGGTCACCTCTATGGGGACCAAGCTCCTTCAGTTTTTGACAGCTCTCCTAATGTTGTTAGTCTGGGGAGATTGACAGGAAATAGTAAAACACATGATTTTATGATACAGTCGTCCTTGCCATGGCTTATGACTGGGGTAGGAATCTATATATCTAACATAAAGCATAAACCAGTCAAATAAATACTTAATGGAAACAGCCTGTGCAACTGTGCTATTGTGTTACAGCTGAAAATTACTGATGTCGACAAAGCCCACCACAGTTGGGCCCTACACCATTTCTTACTACATCCCCTCCTTCACTATGCTCCAGCTACACTGGTCCATTTTCAACCCTTTATCTAAGTCAGATTCATCCTTACCTCTGAGCATTTTCCCATTCCTGCTGCCTGGTATCATCTTTCTCCAGGTTCTGTATTGACCGAGTCCTTCCTGTCTGTCAGATGTCAGTGGCAGAGTACAGCCCCTTAAGGTGGTCTTCCAGACAACTCTAATTACAGAATAAGCCCCTTGGGATAGTCTCTGTTAAGTCTCTCATTTATTTCCCTCATTATATGTCACAAGGTGATTATCTCATTTGTTTCCTTGGTTATTGTTTGCCTTCCCCTCTAGAACAACCTCCATGAGCATGGTAGCTCTATTCTTGTTGGCCATTTTGTTATTTTGACAGTTTTTGGCACGTAAGATATGTTGAGTAAGGAAAGGAAGGAAGGAAGGAAGGAAGGAAGGAAGGAAGGAAAGGAAGGAAGGAAGGAAAGGAAGGAAGGAAGGAAGGAAGGAAGGAAGGTGTCTACAGAGAAGTGGGCACAATAATCCCCAATTGGGGATAGTTGTTCCAATGGTACCTTATCAACCTCATTCTCATAGTCAAAAAGCCCTGAGCAAATAAGAAACAGCATGGCTGAAGGACTTCCTTGCTGAATACCCAGCATAAGTCTAGTGCTAAGAACTGAAAGTGTCCAAATTATCCCCAAGATGCTCTGAGCATGAATGATAAACTATATGTGGTCCAGTCAAACTGCAGTATCCCCAGCTCTCTAAGGCTCCATTCATACAAGCAAAGTAAACATTGGGGAGGGGAGGGTTGAGTCACTTAATGAGGTAATTTATGGAAAAGACTTACTGAGGAAAGAAGGGAGGGGAGAAGGGTGAACAAGGCAATGTCCTGAATTAATCAGGTTTACAGTCCTTTCTGAACACAGTTGCATCTCCATCCTTCTTTCATTCCACATTGCATGGACAGACACTGCCTAAATCTGAGGAAGTTACTTAATCCCTTTGAGTTTTATTTTCCTCACCTGGAAAATGGAAAAATGGAGTTACCTTCCCCAGGACACACGAAGACAGAGCTCTTGGCAGATGAAGAAGGCCTCCCTCTCTCTCTCTGGAAATAATAAAGAAAATCTTTTAAAAAAACCCAAAAGACAAATGCAACTATTCATCCAATTATACCAAGACTCCCTCTCAGCTTAGAGGGGAAAGCACTCCAGTATTGAGAAGGGCACATCCCACATGTCACATAAAAATGAAGGAGCATTTGGGTTTTAAAATGTAAGGTTTTTCTAAGGAGAGACAACTTAATCACACTTCAATACAAAAGTATTTTATCCTTTGTCAGGATTTTACAGAAGGAGGGATATACTGAAAGCAAGGAGTCCCAGCCCTACACCAGACCCCTCAGCCAGGGTTATAGCCAAGAAGGTAAGTCCCCATAACTTCTAGCTGCAAAAGCCAGTAGGATTTGAGTCAGTGAAAGAAACTTCTGGAGTCTCAAGCAGTTCCTCTTAAAGAACACACACATGAACTTACTCAGACTCACTCCATTTGAGCTCCAGCACTGGGGTAGCAGCTTAAAATGTGCCAGTGATACATCTGAGGAACTAAAATGTCTGATACTACAGGAGTGCAAGGGAACAGCTTTCTCCCAGACAGAAAGGTAGGCAGAAGCCATTGTCCCTTTTCTGAATTCTACATCCACAGAGGAAAATGCCATATCTGAGAATCCACCAACCATTTACTGCACTCTGGAGATCCCCTGAGACTCTTTTCCACCCAATTTACAGGCATACCCAAGCTATTAAGAGTGACTTTTCCATGTGAATGGCTGATCTAGACATATGCTTCACAACTTCCTAAATGCTCTCAAAAAAGCAACAGCTGGCCTCAGTGAACTCCCAACCCCATACCTCTTGCTAAGTGGCCCCAAGCCCAGCACTAGCAGCAGTTGGCCTAGATTCACAGTTTGGTTTTGCCTGGGAATCTCCAAGCCAGCACAACAAGAATCTATCTCAGATTGCTTAACAGCTCATGCAGGATAGCCCTGAACAGAACACAGGTGGGGGCTGACCTTGGGCTGCACAATCCAGGAAACTCCAAAGCTTGCATACCCAGTGGACTGCTACATACCATACCGGAGCCCCACCACCCTGTCCCATCTCAGATGATCCTCCATGAAGGGTAGAGGTTGGTGGTCAGTGGACATAGCTAGTCCTTGCAACTCACTGTCCTGGCTAAATCCCTCCTATAGATCTGCCAACTGCAATCAAGATTCAACTATAAGAGGAGAGGGTACTCAATTTGGGTGACAGGGAAGGTTGTGCCATTGAACCCCACAGGACACCTATACCAAGACAGGGAGTCATAATAGCTCTACCTAATACATAGAAACAGACAGGGAAGCTGCCAAATGAGACAAAAAAAAAAATCATGGCTCAAATGAAAGAGCAGAACAAGACTCCAGAAAAAGAACTAAACAAAATGGAGATAAGCAATCTATCAGATACAGGCTTCAAAACACTGGTTGGTGATAAAATGCTCAAAATACTTAGTAAGGACCTCAACAGAACAAAAAAGATCCAGTCAGAAACCAAGGATACACTAATTGAAATTTAAAATTTACAGAGAAACAGCAGTAGACTGGATGAAGCCAAGAATCAAATCAATGATTTGGAACATAAGGAAGCAAAAAACAACTACTCAGAATAACTATAAGAAAAAATAACCAAAAAAAAATAGTGAGGATAGTGTAAGCAGCCTCTGAGACAACTTCAAGCATTCCAATATTCACATCACAGAGGTGCCAGAAGGAGAAGAGAAAGAGCAGACAATTAAAAGTCTATTTGAAAAAATAATGAAAGAAAACTTCCTTAATTTGGTGAAGGAAATAGACATGCAAGTCCAAAGGGTCCCAAACAACATGGATGTAATGAGGTCCACTCTAAGACATATCATGAATCAAATGCAAAAAGTTAAAGAGAGAATCTTAAAAGCAGCAAGAGAAAAGCAGTTACCTACAGAGGAATTCCCATAAGACTGTCAGCTTATTTCTCAAAAGAAACTTTGCAGGCTACAAAAGATTAGCAAGAAATATTCAAACATGAAAAAGCAGGGATCTACAGCCAAGATTGCTCTACCCAATAAAGTTATGATTTACAATTGAAGGGCAGATAAAAAGCTTCCCAGACAAGGAAAAAACTAAGGACTTCCTCATCACCAAACTATTATTATATGAAATGTTAAAGGGATCTATTTAAGAAAACGAAGATCAAAACTATGAACAATAAGATGGAAATATAAATCTGTCAACAATTGAATCTAAAAATCAAACTAAGCAAACAAGAAGAACAGAGAGAATCATGGTTATAGAAAGCATTTTGGTAGTTGCCAGAAGGAGGAGAGTATGAGAGAATGGTGAGGTGAGGTGCAAGGATTAAGAAGTACAAATTGGTAGTTATGGAATAGCCATGGGGATGTAAAGTACAGTATAGGACAGAGAGTAGCCAGAGAATTTATACACATGACCCATGAACATGAACAACGGTGTGGGGAATGCCTGAAGGAATGGGTGGGGGGATTGCTGGATGGAGGGGATAATAGGGTAAAAACTGAGGCAACTGTAATAGCATTATCAATAAAATATAATAAAAAAAGAAAGAAAAGATGTCAGGGGTCTCCAACCACCCAGTTACTTAAAAATTGATCTCTACATACTGCTTTTGAAAGATACCATCTGAAATACTCTCTCAAACTCTTTAATTTTATAATAATAATTTCTGTGCCACAGTGGACAAAGACTCCAAGGTTCAGAACACCATGGTGATGAGATTTACATATTACAAACATCACATGAACTCTACAATGTAGTTTTGCTCATGTACAAAAGGGATTATTTGATTTGATCATAGAATTATGAAATAAATTATTTCTAATATAAGTAATATTAGCAAATCAATGGATTTTATAACACATTTAAAATTTAGTTCTTAAATTTGAATAACAGGAAATGAAACAATATCTTCTCCCAAAAATTTTTGTATAGTTTTCATACACTTAGGTGTACTTAGAAGAATTCCTGATGTGGGTATATTGTTAATCTCTGCTCTCAGATGTGATTGTTCATGAATTAACCCACATAATAAATAAAATTTCAAAACTGTCAACCTAAAACTTTAACGGTTTGGGAACCGAGGCCTAGATATATACCAAAGTCACCCTATGCCAGTAGTAACAGTTTGAAAGATATTCTGGGGTAAACATAAATCATGAACAATTTCGCTGATGTCTGAGTGCTCTGATGTGGGAGTTTCACAGGTGAATTCAGTATTGTACACACGAGCATGACCCCTTTGGTGGGCCTCCAAGCCACCTCTGTGGATGCCTGCAATCTTGCCTCTACAGGTTCACACAGCTTACTCTTGGCCTTGATCAGGATCACCAGCACTTTTCTTTCAGGATTTTCCTCATTATGCTACATTTATGCTCATAAAAGCAAGGCTTTGCATTTGAGTCTTTGGTTTTAAAGTTGTCTGTAGGTAATTGTAACACTTTCCTCACCAGCCGATGGCACTGAGATGTTTTCACACCCAGCCCTATGCTGATGGCTGGGTCTACAAATGCTCCAGTCCACAACCCTTGCCCAAGTGTGTAGTGAATGTTTTCCTCAAGTCTAGTTGACAATGAATTTTTCCCTTTCTGCTCCTGGAAACCTCTTCATTTGCATTCATTTTATAGGATACAGAGGACCTGTTGATGAAGAAAATTCTCAAAAACTATCCATCTGTGCTCAGTGGGATAAATGAGAAAAAGAGCAAACTGAACATGGGACCCCACTCTCAAGTTAAGCCAGGGCCAAACTGAGCTTGTACCGACAAATACTCATTCTAACCATCCTAATGCTTCAACATTACCCTATATCTTTTATATAATTAAGACAAGATTATTTTTGTCTCCTACTTACAATATTTTATTCGGAATTTAATAATTTTATAATAAATAGTAATTAATATGCTTAATGTTACTTTAGTTGTTTTATTTTTTAACTGTTATTAATGTCTATTTTTCTATTTATACATTAAAAATACATACCCATGTAGAAAATTTAGAAAATACAGAAAAGCCTGAAAACAAAATAAAAAATCACTTAAAATCCTACCATCCCAAATTACATTATTGCATTTTGATACATTTTCTTCCTTTTTCTCCTTTCATTCACTATAAAGTAAATAAATTGACTTGGAATAATATTAAAAGCCCTATGCATTGTAATCTGCTGAAAAAAAATTAATAAATGTGGGCCCTAGCTGGTGGCTCAGTGGATAGGCACCAGCCTGGGAGCCCAAAGGTCACTGGTTCAATTCCCAGCCAGGGCACATAACCAGGTTGCAAGCCAGGTCTCCAGCCGGGTCTGTAGCTGGAGGCAGGTGAGAGGCCACCACACATTGGTGTCTCTCTCTCTCTCTCTCTCTCTGCCTCTCTCCCTTCTCCTCTCTCTAAAAATAATAAATAAAATATATTATTTTTTAATGTTGCAAAAGAAAGCTTAGATCCACTCACAAGTCCCTGTCTCCAGGCCACAAAATGGATGCCACTTCTTTTAATAAACATATTTGAACACCATCTATGTGTTGAACACTCTCCTGTGTGCAGGAAACAGAGATAAATGTCCCATCACCTGCACAGTCAACTGGGAGAGAGAGAGAAGTCAATGAACACCATGTGGTATGAAGAGCCCAAGACAGAGGTAAGTCCAGAAGACAAGGATCAAGAAAACCTTTCTGGAGAGGATGGCACTGGGCTTGAGTCTCAAAGGACTGGGAGAAGCTGGCGAGGTGATGAAGACTGCACATGCTGCAGAAAGGGAGCAAGCAGCATGTGCAAAACCCTACATTAGATCAGCAGAGTCAGGAAACCGTCAGTCATTCTACACTGCTGAGGCAATAAAACAAGTTGTCAGCTGGAGATATGGTCAACTCAGTCAACTCAGTAACTTCCTCCTATGGTTTTAAGAAGCTAAATTTTTTTTATCTGGATCACTCTGTGTCAAAAGTTCAGGTATTGGCATCAAGACAATATTGATCCTCTGGATCTGAACCTATGACCTATGGACTTGAATCAATCATTTTAAGGGTAGCCAATGTCCAGTTTGATTGAAGACATTTACTAAATGCCAGATAAGAAAGGAAGCAATCTTGATCAGGTTTCTTTCTTTTTCTTCTTTTTATTTAATTGAAATCTATCAATCTAATCATCTACAGAGATAATAATGTCTACTTAGTGAAAAAGCACAACTTCCTAACTATCCACTTTAATACAAAATCATTTAGAGCCAAGAGAATAAATAGTATACATATGCCCTAATATATTTGTGAATATATTCTCAATTTTTTGTCTGTACAGTCCCCATCTCCACCAGCCTTCTGGTCAGAGAGCATGTGGAATATTGATATTGCTAACAAAAGCAGTAATGGATGACTAATAGGACGTGTTAGACCAGGAATGCCAAACAGGCTTAATTTCACCTGCCAGGTCCTGCTGATTGGTGTGACTGCCTACCAATCAAGGGTCAGCAAACTATCTCTAAAAAGCAAGAAGGTAGATATTTTAGGCTTTACATGACATACAGTCTCTATGGCAATTATTCAACTCTATTGTTGTTTTTTTTTTTTTAAGATTTTATTTCATTATTTTTAGAAAAAGGGGAAGAGAGAGAGGCAGAGAGGGAGAGAGACATCAATGTATGGTTGCTTTTCACCTGCCTCCAGCCACAGACCTGACTGGAGACCTGGCTTGCAACCTTGTTATGTGCCCTGGCTGGGGAACTGAACCAGTGACCTTTGGGTTCACAGGCCAGAGCCTTATCCACTGTGCCACCAGCCAGGGCCTCAACTCTGTTGTTATAGTATGAAAGCGAACAGATAATACAAAAGCAAACAGGTATGGCTATGTTCCAATGAAACTTTATTTACAAACACAGGCAGTGGGCCAGAGTTGATCTGGTAACTCCAGACTCCTAGCCTAGAACACAGAATGGAGGACTTCAGGCTGCAATTCTGGTAAGTGGCAAGAATAAGAAGACAAATTTGCAATTTCCATGTTCTGTTAATTCTACCTAGGAGCTGAAACTTGGAAAATAAGGAGCTTAATTCTAATTCTGGCTCTTTCTCAAATTTACCAGGTAATTGCTAGGCAATTGTTTAACATCTCATACTGGGCAGTGGTCTTGGTTTCAAACGACAGAACCCACTCTGGCCATTATGAAGCTCAAAGTCATAAATTACAGAGCAGAATCAGCACAATAAGTAAGGATCTAGGGGCCCCATCACAGAGCCCTAGAGAACTAGATGCCTCCACTACTGTGCTTGGCAGTGGATGCCCTCACCTGGACACAGCCTCATGTTGCTCACTTACTTCTTTGTTAAAGTCTCACTCTTTTTTTTTTTTTTTTTTAAGATTTTATTTATTATTTTTCAGAAAGAGGGTAAGGGAGGGAGGCAGAGAGGGAGAGAAACATCAATGTATGGTTGCCTTTCACCTGCCTCCGAATGTAACTTTTTAGAGTTCTGAAACATAGTCAACGTACTTCTCCCTCAAGTTTTTTTTATATCAAACTCTAAATTTTATTTTTTTTAATTTAATTTTATTGTTGTTGTATTATATCCATCCCCTTTTTGTTCCCCTCTACCCTCTTCCCCACCCACCCACTCCCCCACAAAGTCAATCCCACATGTTGCCCATGTCCATGGTTCCTCCATACTAGGTTCCTCTCTAAACTGCTCCCCATCCCTGCCTCCTCCTCCCCTCTCCCCTCATCCCCCAAGTCTCACTCTTGTGGGTCTGAATGACAGTCTAAGTCACATATCTGTCCCCAGCTGAAGGAAATAGCTAGGAAGTACAGGTTTGGATTCTATCTTGAGAAAACAATATTCACAATATGGAAACCCATCAAAATTTGGAAATGATGCGCAAAAAATGCTGAACAACCATGGCTGAGAGAAGCCCCACTACAGCTCTCATTCTGGATCTCTTCCCCTATAAAACTGGCCACTCTCTTACTGCACCAAACTGCTCAGTATGATAATTTATAGGTCATGTAAATGTTTAACTCATAGAATGAGAAATATTTGTATTTGACATAATTTATTATTTTTAAACTTCCCAGGATTTCAATCTAAACTGTGAGAAGCTATTGAAATACATAATAAACGCATGGCTTAAAACTTAATTTTATCACTTATTTTCACTTGTAATTTATCACTTTATGTTCATCCGACCTCTAAAATTAGCTTCCCCATATACTACAGGGTGAAAGAAATCAGCAAAAAAATAACTGCTCCTAATAACAACCAACATTAATAACAAGAGCTTTCCTGTCATACTTTTACTATATGGAGTAAAACAGCTCATGGCATTTTTGCTCTTATGGTAAGTTTTAAAACCTTTCTTCTCTTTATTTTCCTTTTTTTCCCAAAGAAATGTAGGACAGTGGCCCTGGCACCACACATGGCCCCTTTGCCATTCTGGCAAGTATCCTTTACACCTTGACAGCTTTATTACCTTTAGTCAGCCTTTTCCATAAACTAGGCAGGCATAGTATTAGAAGCTGGTGTGTCGGCTTCTTGCAGGCTTCTATTGCTGTTCTCATCTTTGTCTACAAAGGAGGAAGCTCTTTTATGGTTGTGGGGATAATTGATTCACTAGACTTTCCTCAGGTCTTTCAGAAATCTTCTTACCTTAGAACTTATGATTGTAAGCTTCTCTCACAAGTCAAGAGGTAGGGTAATTTTCTAGACTTGGTGAAAGCATCCTTTCTCACCCTTTTGAAATGTGGATTTCTCTTAACTATTCCCTGCACTGAGGAATCGCCATGCCTGCCATCAGTCATTACAACTTTTGTGATTAAAACCCATCACATTGGCCTCCTTCTTCCAGTCTCACCAAGTGTTCCTCTAGAGCAATTTCATCTCATCCAGAAATCAGTTGCTGACATTTTCTAAAGAAAAAAATTATATAAAGTACACATTTGCTCCCTACAATTGATTTTTATTACCCATGGAAAAATCATTCCATTTATTTAAAGACATACAAAGTTTATTCCAAATCCTATCTGTTTTGCTCATTGCTGCACCCCAGCAACAATCTGAGCCTGGTACAGAGGGGTTCTTATTAAATACTTGTTAAATTAATAAATATTTGAAGTAATAAATCCTAAATGCCCATTTACATTATCCCAGATTATTCTTCTGAGCCTCAACATTCTCAATATGGTGCAAATGTCCAAGATATCCACTATTAGATAAAATGTCAGCAATGGGCATGGAAATTGTCATCAATTTTATTTTTTTTAATTTAATTCTATTGTTGTTGTATTACATCCATCCCCTTTTACTTCCCATCTGTCCCCTTCCCCACCCACCCACTCCCCCACAATGTCAAACAATATTATTCTTAAAACCAGAAAAACATAAAATTATTTACCAAAAGTCTAATTGTTTGTTTAGAACATTATATTTGATAGTATATCCACTAAATGTGTCATATCCATTTCTTTTGCTATAAATGATTGAAACAAAGAGTGTTAGGAATTCTTTGGTCCATCTCTCCCACCCCACAATATGTTCAGCTAACGGCAATCAGAACTCTTACATGATAGTCACCCTTTGGTCATAGTTTCTTGAGCCATTGGGTATGATAGAGATTGTTCATTCCATTTTACAATTTTCCATATTATATCTTATTTTAATATTATTTTAATACAATCACATTTGAATTAATGAAAGTTAATAGATGAGTTTTTATAAGGTTAATACACAAAATGTTTTTATGTAGGGACTATACCAACAGAGAGAAAGAATCCATAGCTTTATTCAGCTTCTCAAAAAAGTTAGTGAACAAAAAATGTTCTGGCCTAAATATAGTGAAATCTAGCAATACCTGCTTTTTCTCTTTGTTTGATGTCTCCTGGCCTAACATAGTCTGAAAGGAACAGGGGGTAGATAACATTTATATAACAACTTTTCTAAAAATTCTCTAATTTAGTAGTTTCTGACTGCCATAGACTTAGGATGTTAACTAAAACTATTCACTAAAAACTGCTCTGGAGATGCAAAAAATTATAAATCTTAATCAGATTTTTAAAATGATCTTTCTAAAGTGAGATTCAATCTATACATAAGAATTCTCCCCAAAATGCCAAACTCTTCAATGCGGTCCATATACTACACAAAATATGGAATCATAAAAGTAGAAAATCACATCAAGCAAGTCAACTGCTAAAAACAGAATAAGGCACGTCTGAGCCCTGCATTTCAGTTCATGCTGATGGTACAGAGTGGAATTGTTACAGGATCTGCTGGAAGTCAAAGGACTTTCCAAGGACAGAATAACAAGGACATGCTAATGTAAAAATTCAAATAACATAGGACAACTGATTCTCAAAAAAAAACAAAAAACAAGAGATCCATATTTATAACTAGTAGTACTTTTTGAGTCAATATAGATAAGCTCTTTCTATAATACAGGCACGCTAAACTCTTTTGTTTCCACATGATGAGAGATTGTCTCCGTAACCCATGGATACTGCGAAACCTAACCTCCTCTTACTCTTTTCAGTCTGGATCACTAAGCTCTCTCACTGAAGGTGGAGGAAGTGTGTGATCTTCTTCCCCCATCCATCAGCAACATACAGCTTCTAAGGAAGGAATTTGCTTTGGCTGGGATAGAAACAGATCTTTTTCATGTACATGTTCCCAGCAAAGATGTATTTTTTTAAGAAATATCACCTGTGAATAATGGGAAAACTCAGAATCAGCTTTTCAAACTTGATTTTTGGTCATCTAAAATAAAATAAGAGGGGCGATATCACCCATGTTTTTCTTCTACCTGGCAGGATACATGTATAACACGGTTTCCTCAAATAGAAGGTACTTTTAAAATAAAGGCTCAGAGGAAAAGACTTTTCCTAAACACAAGAAACTAAATACAAAATCTAACATCTCTTTTAGCAAACAACCTAGGTGCCACTTTGGGAGGTGGAGAGCAAGGTCTGAAGAGAATGAGATATAGAGCAGGTTTTTAATGTTTTATTATTATTATTATTTGTAGGATGGAAGACAGATAGAAAGAAAATTTGAGAATATAGAGTTCAAATGGTCTTAACTGGAAAAGTGAAAATTGAAATAAATAGTATTTGGATAATTAGCCCAAAGTATTTTCCAAGTAAAATGAGGTTTTACACTTTCAATTACCCAGAAAATTGCCTGAAATTTCCATTTCATGCTACAAGTATAGATATGGGCAAAGCCATTTACTGATGTGAGTGGGGGTGGGGACAAATGAACCAGGAATGAATCAAGATGGGAAAGTTTCTAATAGCTTTAAACAATCATTCTGCATAACTTAACATTGGGGTATGATTTTATTAGTAGAATATTTCTATAGCAACCATACAATTCAGGAAAAAAATAATAATAAAGGTGAGCATTAAAAAAATAAAGCTAACCAGGTATCATTCCATTTTACATAAAATAGAGATTGCATTCCCAGCCAGTCTGAAGTTAAGACAGCTATTTCCATTTACTGTACCCCTTAAAGCAGTTTTAAAAGTATCAGCCTCTCTGCTCAGGTGTAAAATGCCTGCTAGTTTCTGAAGGAGTGCTTTGGAGGGTGAGAAAGATTCAACTCTAAAATGCCTAAAAGACAGTTTTATGAATCTCACTGTGTCTACAAGATGAAGTATTCAGGCCATTATCATGTGCTTATATTTCCAGGATGTGAGCAGACAGCTCCTGACTCTGTATTGATGACTGCTTACTATGCTGGCACCTTTTGTGCCGCACAATAGGTAACACATCTGCAAAACCATGCTCAGAAGAAGAAAAGGCAGCTATTAAAACTTACACTCTTCTTGCATGAAAACCATTCCCCAGTTGTGAGTTTTGTGAGTTTTGTTAAGAAGTTATCTTACCTGATCCCTGTTGATGAGTTTTATATATATAAGTAGTCCTCTGAAAATATCAAGGCGTGTTGCCAAGTCTTCTATTATTAGCGAGAATTCCACCTCTTGTGAAGCAAGCTGTAAACATTACAGCTTACAGACCCCCTAATTCTTACCTATTAGGCAACCAGTCTCCCACTGGGTTAGTAAAGGCTGAAATTTGCATGAATATAGAGTTTAACCAGAAATATTCATTTCAGTAGAAGAGGACATCTCAAGGTGGTGAAAAGCAGAAGTTTCCCATTCCACTTCCATTTGCTCTTCTTATACAAAGCCCTTCAGTCTCCCTAGCCCATTCACAGCCCAGGAGCCCCCCAGAATCGTAAGAGTCAATCTGGATTGTGTTTAACATCACGCTAGAGAAACTGGGCACCTCAAATTTCACCAGAGGAAGAACTTTCAGAACACGAAGTTCTTTTTTGTAAGATCAGGGCCCTTGTTTGAAAGCAAGGATCCAAGAGATGCCTTTGTGGAAACCCCTGCCTGTTTCCTAAAAGGCTGATGCCCAGACAGCTGCATTGACGAAATAGTGGCCCTGGAATTCTCCCACATGCTTCATTAGAAATCCGCACGGGTTTCCTGGGGCCTGCTGTAACACAGCTGCAAACCGGGAGGCTTAGAACAACAGAAATGCATCCTTTCACAGTTCCTGAAGCCAGAAGTCATAAATCAAGGCTCTAGGAGAGAATCCTTCTTGGTTTCTTCCACCTCTTGGTAACTATTAGCACTCTTCAATTTGTGGCCACATCTTTTCAATCTCTGCTTCCACAGTCATGGTGATTCTTCTGTCCATTCTACCTTCCTTTGCTTCTCTCATTTAACATTTGTGGTGGCATTGTAGGACTCACTTAGGTAATTCAGGACAACCTCCTCTACCCAAGGATTTTAACAACGATGTCTGCGAAGACCCTTTTTCCAAATAAAGTAACATTCACAAATTCCAGGGATTTGGATTTGAGGACAATCGCCAAAATCATAATCCTTGAATTTTTGAGAATTGGTGTAATTGCTGATTGACACAAGGCTATTGGATTATTTAAACATTTTCTGCTCATCTGTGCCAAGGAGTTTGAGCTTTGTTGGTGCATCAGTGCTGGAAGACTTGAATAAGGCTTGCCTTGCCCTTTAATGCTACCTCTCACCTTCATCCTCTCTCCCATCACCTACCTTTTGCCCATCATGGCAATATTGCTGCTGTTACTAAGAAAGGGATCCTCAATAAAATGCTTTATCACTATTGTACTTGTCTCCTCTCAAAATGAGTAGTAAGAAAATGAAGCACAGTTCATAGAATCCTTATGATACACTGACTTAATTTCATCCTCAAGCCAGCTATCTTTTAAAAACTTTTCTTTCATGCCATGTTTTTCTTCTTTCTTCTCAGATGAAACAGGCTAAGAAAATGTGGCTGCCCTGTTTTTTGAGCCCATTGTTCTGCCAACTCCTGGCAAAGGTGAGGATTAGTAGATACTCTGGTGGGGGGATTTAAGACTACATTTACCCCCCACCAAAAAAAAAAATCCCCTGGCAAAACATAAACACAAAAGAATATTGCCCAAATTTGATAGTCTCCCAAAACCTGTGACCACCTGAGATTCAAATTCAGGGTCTAGTCTTGCTTTCCAACACTCCAACTATAATAAAGAATAAAAGAAGTACACTACAACAGCACTGTATCAAAAATGTATACAACTTAGTCAACTTAATATACATCAGGCTGAGGATAGAGAGAGAGAAAGAGAGAACATTTAAACCATGGGAATGTCCACCTGCCATTTCACTCAGTAAGCATATGTCCCAATTAGCATGAAATGGAAGACACAAATTTCTATCTCCTCAGGTTGGTCTCAGTTTCCCAGTAGCTTTCAAAATATAAGTATCTTGCTCCACTATTCCCAATTCAAGAACTGAAAGATATATATTGTCATGCAACATGATCCTTAAAGACAACCCAACTACTTCATTATAAATGCGTATATAACATTTACAGAATTGTATGCATACTATTGTATTTATTGCTGTTTTATAGTTTTAATTATTTTCAAAAGTTACTTTAACAATTCATGATTTTACACTGACTTTATAACCTCTGATAATTACAACTCACCTCTGACAAAAGAAGTAAAACAAAAAAATAAATAGTTAAGGACTTAGGGTCAAGATGGAGACAGAGATAGACAGGCTTCACATCTTTGCACAACCATAAGAGGGATCACTACTAACCTCAAAACAAAAAACACCTCGAACTTCCACCCAAGTATTTAAAGAAGCCATATCCATCCAGGTGAGTAGGAGGGGTGGAGACAGGGAGCAGGGACAAAGATGATGAAGTGTGGTGGTGGCTGGCAGAATGACCAGTCCCACATTCAAGTGTGGTTGATAAAATTGGGAGGGATACCTTGGGAGCAAGCTATCCCAGCCCCAGGCCAGACTGTGTAGCCCAGAGTGCCAGTGTCAGGAAAATAAAGCCTCATAACTTCTGGCTGTAAAAACCAGTGCGGGTTGGGGTGGTGGAAGAAACTTCTAGTCTCTCAGGAGAGTTAGTTCATGTCCATGAGTTATACATATAAGTTCTCTGATTTCATCCTTTCCCATATTATTCTTAACTCCCTCCTGCTTACTCCTGCACCATTTCCCCATTTCTCCCCCTTCCCCTTCCCAGCTGATAACTCTCCCAATGACCTCCACACCTATGATTCTGATCCTATTCTGGTTGTTTGTTTAGTTTTTTTTTATGTTCTGTTGTTGTTAGTTGTGAGTTTGTTGTCATTTTAATGTTCATAGCTTTGACCTTATTTTTCTTAAGTAAGTTCTTTTAACATTTCATATAACAATGGCTTGGTAATGATGAACTCCTTTAACTTTACCTTGTCTGAAAAGCACTATATCTGCCCTTCCATTCTAAATGATAGCTTTGCTGAATAGAGTGACCTTGGTTGTAGGTGCTTGCTTTCTATCACTTTGAATGCTTCTTGCCAGCCCCTTTTTTCCTGTAAAGTTTCTTTTGAGAAATCAGCTGATAGTATTACAGAAACCCCTTTGTAAGTAACTCTCTTCATTCCTTTTGCTGCCTTTAAGATTCTTTTTTTTATCATTAATCTTTGTCATTTTAATTATGATGTGTCTCAGTGTGGTCCTCTTTGGGACTCTGTGCTTCCTGGACTTGTATATCTATTTCCTTCTCCAAGCTTGAAAAGTTTTTCTTCATTACTTTTTCACACAAGTTTTCAGTTTCTTGTTCTTCTTCTTCTCCTTCTGGAATTCCTATGATTTAGATGTTGGCAGGTTTCAAGTCATCCCAGCAGTTTCTAAGCCTCTCCTTGTTTTTTCTCGATCCTAGATTTTTCCTTCTATACTGGTTGACTGTTTGTTTTTCCCTTATGTTCCAAATCATTGATTTGAGCCCTGGTTTTCTTCCCTTCACCATTGGTTTTGTTTGGATTTTCCTTTGTTTCACTTAGCATAGCCTTCATTATTTCCCTTCCATATTTGCCATTCTCAAGCATTATCTGTCAGGTCTGTGAGCATCTTTATCACCAGCATTTTGAACTCTGCATCTATAGGTTGGCTATCTTCTCATTGCTTAGTTCTCCCATTGGAACCTTAATGTATTTCCTTTTTGGGGCCATACTTCTCTGTCTCAACTCGACAAGTTCCTGTGTTTGCCTCTCTTTCTTAAGTAGAGCTGTCACACTTGTCTGGATGAGTGCTTTTTCTTTATATCTTTGTTTGTTGGACTTCCATGCAGCTTGATTTTGTAAAATTTATGGTTGCCTCTAGTTTTGAGGTAGCTGTATTTCTTCTTAGTTGTGGAGGGAGACACAGTGTGTCTATCTATGCTTCCATCTTGGCCAGAAGTCTCTTTTATGTATATGTATGTATCACATCTTATTTATCCATTGGTCTACTGATGCACTTAGATTGCATTCATTTCTTAGCTATTATAAATAATGCTGCAATGAACACAGGAGTGCATGAGTGCATGTATCTTTTCAAATTAGTTTTGCATAAAAAAAGGGATAAACCCCCAGAAGTAGAATTGCTGGGTCATAAGGCATTTCCATTTTTAATTTTTTAGGTAACTCCATAGTTTTTTCTATAGAGGCTGCACCAATTTACAATCCCATTCCTTTTTCTCCACATCCTCACCAATACTTTTTTGTTGATTTATTGATGATAGTCATTCTGGCAGGTGTGAGGTGATATCTCATGGTTTTAATTTGCATTTTCCTGATGATTAGTGATATTGAGCATAAGAACAAATTTATTTATTTTCCATGGAACATCTTCTCAAAGATCAGAAACACTGAAGCCCTTCATCTGTTTCTCATGTAATGTAGAATTTGGGCCTTTACTCAAAAGTTTGGTTTACCTAACTCTCTATTCTAGTAACAAATTCCCTCAGCATTCTCTCTCTCATAGACCTTTTTGGCTTCTTGTAATGTGTTTTTAGAATCAAATTCACTTGACTCAGTTCAAAAGCCTATCACAATGCCTGTGGTGTCCTTCCCAATATCCAATGAACAAGATTCAGCAAGAAGATACACGGTTATGGCACCCGAGGTATCCATGTTCCATGGCACTGTTTGTACCTCATTAGTAAACATTTTCTTTAAATTATCTTGGATACTCATTAAATATTATCAGCTACTTAGAACCAAAGGATAATTATGAGTTTAATGAAGCATGGACCAGCTTACTCAAGTCTAACGTTTGTTTCTCTGCTGGGACCCCATTTTACTTTGCACTTATCCTTCAGCAAAGCTACTCTACAAAGTCACTTTGGCAATAAGAAGTATTTAATTAGATTAATGAATTTTTATCGCCTCTCCTAGGGATTGGGCTTGTTAAATTCTGGCGACCAAAGAACAACAGACTTTTTATTACTAGATGTTTAGAGATGCGCTGGTTGTGTGGCTGTGGGGTCCTCATGAGTCAGGCTGCTCTGGGCAGCGCTACCTGGCATCCCTTGGTAAACCAGGGAATTTGGCAGAGACAACCTGTATCTTCAGTTAAATCACAGAAATCAAAATGCAAATGAAATCATGTACACCCCAGACAGGGCTTTTGGCAGCTGTCTTTCTGTCAGAGGCTGCTGACTTATTGTACCCTAAAAATGTGCCCCTCTTCCTCTATTTGCATGTATTTAGGAGAAAGAAGACCCCATAAGCTATACATCTAACTCCTCATGAGGGCACAGATAGCCACTGATATTTTCCCAAGTCATTGGTGTGGGGATTAATCATAAAGCAGGATGGGAAAATATATTTTAGAATAAATAGATTCTAAAGATGTTAAATGATACACATATATAAAACAATTTAGCATCTTTCTTAACTAATACTTTGAATGATAGCATAATCTTTCATCTAGAAACTTCAAAGCCCTTTAAAACACACACACATTTCTTCCATCCCATTCCTATGAGGCAGTTCTCAAGCATAAATATCCCCACTTAAGAAAATGAAAAAAATATGAGGGACAAAAGCACAGAATTGACCAAAGTGGTAAAACATCTGTATCACAACAAAAGAACAGTTTTGTGGAGACAAGACTGATGTTATTTCAGGAATATGTATATCCAAGTGGAATCACAGAATCCCCTCTCAAAGTTTAAAATGATGCCCCAGAAAAATAAAAAAAAAGAGAAAGAAATAGGGACAGACCTAAAATGATATCAGAGACCTCCTGAGGGTGATAAAGTGTTGATCAGAGCAGACAGGAAAAAGCAAAGACATGCAGATGTTGAGAGTAAGTTTCATGGGAGTTTAGAGGGAAATTCAAGCTAAAATATAAACAAGGAGGGCATTCCTAAATTTTGCCAATTTATAAACATTTATTACACAACATATATGGTGACTATATAATGTATCAACCACACTGGACATTTTTGAGAGAGAAAGAAGGCACCATTAATAATTAGACTAATGTACCTTTCTCATTTCTTTGCAGTTAGTCTAGAAATCAAAGTTTTACAGTCTTTAAATAAGTATTCTCATCTAAACACTCTTCAAATGTTATAAAATCCTTGCCTTTTGATGAAGAAAGTGAGAGAGTAATTTTTAAAAAGCATGGAAAAGGGTTTTCAGTAACTACAAAATGTGAACCAAGTTTACAGCCTTTTTCTTTCCTTTCAGTCTTCTTTTCCAGTGCTTCAGGTGGAAGATATGCTGCCTGTGAATACATTGCACATGGCTCATTTGAAATCTAATTTTTCTCCTCTTTCCAATTATTAAAAAAATAATAAACATTGTTCTCTGCTGCCCATGCTTATCTGACCTGTCACAAAAGAAGGCAGCATTTAGGGGCTATACTTACCTGTAGGCACAGGCATTTGTCACCATGCTATCAATAGTTTAGGTCCTGAAAGAGAGTAGGACTGGATGCCCCTACAAAGGAGGGATGTCCTTCCACCATTTACCTTGGTTAGGTGACTATTGAAAGCAGCAGCATGGAAAGAAAATTTTTTAGAAAGTTTTATTTAAGGACCCAAAATGAGAACCTACATACTGTTTCTAGGCCAGTTCTGTTCAAGAGCACTTTTTCAGATGATGTGAATGTTCTATATCTATCTACAAAGTCCAATACAGTAGCCACTCACCATATGTAGCTGCTGAGGAATTGGGTGTTTAATTGTCTAATTTTAATGAGTTTAAAAAGCATATATGGTTAGTGGCTACCATGTTGAACAGTTTATTTTTTAAGAATAGTAGATGCTGTACTTGTTCAAGTTGCTAACACCTCAGGACAGTTTTTTGCACTGGAAGCCATCTCAACTTTACCTAGAGAAGGGATCAAATCTGGAGTTCAGCCTGCTAAGAAGGGAGCAGGAGGGGAAAACTGTCCATTGTCATGGTAACGCCCAATCAGAGCAATGATTTAACAACAGAGGCTCTGGGGCCAACATCACAACTTTAAAGGCAGGTTCCAAAGAGAGGAAATAAAACAGTGTGCATACATTTGGAGAGTACAAACACATAGATCTGCCAAAACGTGAGATGCTCATGCAAGGGACTAAACACTAACTCTTCTTTTACCTGCAGTTATGACACAGTTTAATAATAACTAAGCGATTCCCTCTGTGCTAAGATCATTGAACATTATGTTTGAGTGGCAGGCCTGATTCATCAAGATAGCAAGATCTATTCTAGTTTGAGTGACTTCCTCCACTGAAGAAAACTAGTGTCTACAGATTGTGAGCTTTCCTGCCTTTTATAACAATTCTGGTATCAGACTACCCCCTGCTGGACAGAGAAGGAAGAAAAAATTTGGTACCTTAAAAAGGACCACTGCCTTCCTATTTCCTATTTCCTATTTCCTATTTCCTACGTGGGTGTTTTATTTTACTCAGGGTTCAGGAGACTAGCAACAATTTGGAAAACTTACAAGGCATTTGCTTTGGTCACATCCTTTTAGTTCATCTAGATCTTGATGCAACACGACACTGCAGAGGTGACCCTGCCAAGGGGAAACTTGAATTTGTTTCTGCACCATTTTGTAGTAGGCTCACTACAGGTTCTACTGGCTATATAACAGAGTAAAACATGTTTTATGAAAAAATCAAAGCTAGGTAAATTGTAGAGGAGTTTAACTTAATGCAGCTCACAGATACCCACATGCACAAAAATCAATTCAACACATGCACACCCATTGACTAACCGCCTAACATAACATCCTTCAGTCACCAAACCATGCTATGAATGCAGTTATTGGAATTTTTTGGCACTAACCCATATTTGCAACATCAATACAAATGCTTTGCTCTTAAGGCATAATAAAAGGACAAATTTCTCTTAGCTATGAAGGTGTTTCTTAAAATCCAAAGTAATAAAACAGGGGGAAAAGATGCATTTCAGCACACCTCTGACCTAGAGTCAGGATATGCACTAACTCCACTATAAATTCAGAAGTAATCATTGAATTTTACTGTTTGAACTAATTTTCATTTATTCTAATTTTTAGAATTATGACATTTTCTACATCTATTTCTCCCTCTCTCAAAATGAAGTAAGATATGGAATTAAATATAAACTCACTTAAGTTTAAAAGAATTAATCTTATTTCAGACTCACTGTAGAGAAGCCCCAGCAAGGACTTCATCAGAATAATCAAATAGCATGTAAGCAGCACCACCCTGCCAAACGATGTTCAGCTTCATTTAAATAGACCCAGCCCATCACCTTAAGATTTAAGTCAGGTGCACTGACTTTAGAGGTAGGGACAGGGTACACAAGAGAAAGAGCAGTTGCCTCACTACTGTTACAGGGAACCTATCAGTAATTAATAAAAATTGAACGAATTTCCCATTTTAGTCATTTTCCTTGACTTCATGATAATTATGCTTTGAAAAGATCCTGGACCATAACTACTAAAACCTTAGCCTCATTTAAACCAAGTTTCACTTCTGAGAAAATAGCACATTGCTCAAGTAATCCTATGCCCAGTCGTTAAATCTGCTGTGAGGTCTGAACTAGATAGTGAAATAATGCTGCACTATAAAGCTCTCCTCTGCTAATGAGCATACCCAACAGCCATGGCTAAACTTGATCTTCATGGGACAGCAGAATTCTGGGCTAGAGGCCATTTACCTCATCTCAGGGACCTGTGCTCAAAAAGGGAAAGGGGGAAAACATAGATCATATAACAATAATGCAAACAGAGGAGACCAACGCTAACAGTATAGTCAGCAGTTAAAGAACACAGGAGAAGTCACAACAGGTGAATGACTACATTATAACTCTATTAAACGTCAAGAAATTCACCAAGGATAGCTATCCCCAACTTGTTATGGTCCCTGTTTGCTCTTCTCATGTTTGGACTGTCACAGACGGACCCTGTTCTCAACCTCAGGGCTGCATGCACACACCTGTGCCACATGGATACACCTGTGTGTGCCCTAAATGTCCCAGTGGTACTGCTAATCTAACAGAGCCACATAGGAGATTTTGAAACCACAATTTAGAAGTCTCCACATGCATGTAGATATTTTGGGGGATGTGGTCATTTTGTCACTTTGTTATAAATTCACTCACAGTTAATAAACCTACTAAGACAGATGGGGAAAATGCAGAACTTAGCCTCTCCTGCATTCAGAAGTTGGCTCCTCTGCCAATGCTCATGCAGGTACATTTGGTGGGGATGAGGAGAATCTTTCCCTTTCTTCTACTTCTATCCCCTTCTGTTTGAAGTACAAACAGAAATATCTACTTTCCTGGAAAAGGTATTTAGCTAATGCCTGAAAAGTGCCTTGACAGTGCAAAGCAATAGGTGCTGTTGACCTGTTAAGATACAGCAGGACCAGACAATCCTAGACATGGCTGGCTGCCTGGTGCCCCAGAAGCTGATGCTGCCCTCAGGTATTGTTTCTACCTGAGCATCAGACCTATTCACACACGCTCTCCCTCCTACACAGGTGTTCTATCACTAAAATGAGGGAGAGGCACACAAGGTTGACAGCCAGTAGGATCAGGGCCATCATACTGCATCGTCGCCTTACCTACAGGCCTCTGAAGGCCAGATCAATGGAAAGGCATAAAGGATAGCAAGCTGCCACTTATTTCCCACCAAGTTCTCATTAATGAAGGCTTTACATCTTTCCAAACAGTTACTCAAGGCTTTGATTTGTTAAAAATAAGCCATTCAAAGGGGGAAGCATCTAAGAGAGAAAAAAAAAAACTGCTTCCATATCTTTAATATCTGGGGGTGACAGTAAAAAGAGATAAATTTTTAAGGTATTTCCATTGAAATTCTTAAGATAGATTTAAATTCAGAAAATAAATAGATCACAGGCTAACCAATCTAGTTTCTTGGTTACCTGATCAATCTAGTTGTAGCTACAGCATTTATTTTTTTTATTAAATTTTATTAATGATGCTATTACAGTTGTCCTGATTTTCCTCCTTTGCCCCCCTCCACCCAGCACCCTCCACTGCCTGAGAAAATCTCTTCATTGTTTATGTCCATGGGTCATACATACAAGTTTTTTGGCTATTCCATTTTCTATACTGTACTTTACATCCTCATGTCTATTTTTTTTTTTTTTTTTTTTTCCCAATACTAAGGTTTCAGATCAGGGTCATATATGAGCCACAGCTCAATTCGTCCACTCTTTATTAAACTGCCTCATTGGTAACAACCAACATTTATTGTATGTTTAGCATGTGCCAGGCACCATGCTAGCATTTTACGTGCACTTTATAGTCTTGTAAGGTAGGCTTCATGATTATCCCTAGTTTACAGATGAGAAAATGAGAAACTTGGCCAAGGTAACCTAGCAAATCAGAACAGAGTCAGAACTGGAACTCAGTGTATTCACACATGGAATCAAGGTTAGGTGATATACAAATATGTATATGTACAGATGGGGCAAAAATAGGTTTACAGTGCTGATATGTGAAACAGTTTCTTCTTGTATTATTATTTATTGTATTACTTTTCATACAAATGACTATAAATCTACTTTTGCCCTACTGTGTATGTGTATTTAGATATTCAGAGCTGTGAAACTTGAGAGATGTAGGTGACCATTTCTAAACTTCCAAAAGGAATGGATAGTCAATTTATGCAGGTTGACCAGCCTAATAGCCAATGCAAATCTGGCCCATTTGTTTCACTTACCTGTACCTGGAATAATGAAAATTTAGCAAGGTGAATATCCTTGTAAAACCCTTAGGTGTATTTTTCTGAATACTATGCAATGCTCAAAAGAGTTTTATTTACAAAGAAGTCCTAATGCCTCACACCAGTCTGACAAACTCATCCTTGAAGTTTGATTTAATATTGCTGGCTTCTGATTTAACATCAAAAATAATTCCAACCCAATAAATCTGTTTAGAGAGGGAGACTGAGAAAAAGAGAGGCTATGAGTGTGCCTTCATGCTCTAATATTATAGATACAAGTTTAATCAGACAAGTTTTCACTCCACTTGCTGGAATGTGCCCAGTGTCCATGGGTTCATCTCTTTGTGACAAGGATAATGTTAATTTCTTCAGAGTCACATGTGAAGTGACCAGGGAAAGAAACACAATCAATCCACCCAGAAATTGGATCTGCAAAGGTACCTTGGTAGTGGCATGGAAATACCACAGAATCTGCTCAGAGCTAAGGTATGGACAATACCTAGCCTGCTTGGCACGGAGAGGAATTTCTTTAAGCGAGAAAAGGGGAGGAGGATAAAGTGGAAATCTAATTTTGAGAAATAAGGATTAAAGGTTCCATTATTCACGCTGTTTTCACTGTACATATCGAGTTAACAACATGTGATTTTACTGGATGAAAATGTGGGCCACATGCAAGGAGAATGTGGCGCGGATCAATCCCCACAGCGACAGTAATGAGTGAGGGTTAGGATCTCGTTGGCGTGAGGCTGTAAACAGGCCTGAGTTTTGAGCTGGTATAATAAGTGAAGATTGTTCCTAGACTTACTGGGGAGCACAGATAGTTTCTGCGACAGGAAAAGCAGCCCCCTCCCTGAGGCAGAGAGGCACAGCGCAGCTCTGTTCCTGCTTATCTTGTTGTAATGGACGAATTGTGGGCCCCAAGTGCAAACTCCCGGCAGGGGGCAGGACTGCCAGCTCCTCGGTGTTGGCTCCCTGCCTTCTTTTATTTATTTATTTATTCTCTCTACACAGTTTTGTCAATACTTGAGAAGTAAGTGTTTCTCCTTCACAGAGCCCTCCACAAGCCCTTTCTTTTCCCAAGAGTTAAGGGTCAAAGGAAGAAAAACCAGTTAACAAGTAAAGCAAACCCTGAGAAGCCCAAGGGTGGATCAATCCATTGTGATGGAACAAAGAGAAGACAAAAACAGGGCAATAAACTCAGTTCTGAGTGCTATTCTGTATCACAATGGACGCCACCTTCACCAAACCCAGCATCAGGCAGCTGAAGGCAGATGGAGCGGCAGGGGAGGGAGAACGGTGGCACAATCATCCCAATCCCAAAATAACGCCAGTCAGCCAGGAAAATGGGGGCCTAATCGCAACACTATTTGGTGTCCTGGATTAAAAAGAAAGGGGAAAGAGACATTACACTTTCAAAGCTGCCAGTGACTATTAGATAAACACATTCTAAAACTAATGGCCTTTTTAATTGCCTAATATTTACCATTAAAAGGCATGCATATCCCCATTAAAATGAAGATTCCATCAGGCAAGATGTTAATGAATGCTAACCCATAGCAACCGTAGCAGGGATTTTCCATAAAGGACAAAATATTCGCATGGTCTTCAAGTGCCTGCCCACAGTCTGCTTCTTAGTTTCAAGGGGAAATACAGTAATTATATAATGGAGATACCAAAAGACATATTGACTGAGTGATGGAAATTAACATCCCCGATGCAGGTAGGGGTCCATCATTTGCCTCTGGATGTGCCAGCACATAGCCTAACTCAAGCATAAGAAAACAGCTGACAAAATGGGGAATGTTCTGTCAAAAAAAAAGATGGGGGGAGAGGGCTGCATTCTTTAAAATTTTCAATGCCAAAAAGACAAAGAAAAGCTATGGAGATGTTCTAAATTAAAGGAGGAGGAATGCTATATTGAGGGGGGAATGCTATGTATGTCACTATTGTGAAATTAAGAAAATTAAAATAGCGATATTAGATTAGACAAAAAGTATCATATCAATGTTAGATTTCCTGAAACTGATAGCGCAACTGAGATTATGTAAGAAATTATCCCTGTGCTAATACACTCAGAAGTATTAGGGATAAAGGACCCTATATGTAAATGATCATTAAATGGTTCAGGACATAACGGTCAGAGTATATATAAATGTACATATATTATATTATACAGTATAAATATATGTACATATAAAAATAAGAGCAAATGGGATAACATGTTAAGAATGAGTAAATATGGCTAAAGACTTCGTGGTGTTCTTTGTACTATTCTAATTCTTCTAAATTTTCTGTGAGTTTGAAATTATTTCCACATAAAAGTATTTTTTTTTATATTTAAGCCTTCAAGTGAGTACTGCATCTTCCTCAGTTATTTCATTTAAATGACTGCTCACAACAGAGGAAATTACACAGAGATTCACTGGCACATTTTACTAGCCTTACTCTGAGTTTATCTGTTTTACCAGATCCAATATATCCTGTATTCAAAATCTTCCCCACTCTCTAATGAATTCAGAAGTTATTGATGGCACTCATGTACAATACTGACAAATTTTCATGCATAAAAAAATAATCAGTAACATAAAATTGCATGCTACCTTAAGCTCTATACTCTTCAACTTTGGGGTTCTGAAGCAATTTTGAATTATAACCATATAAGATCAATTTTCCAATTATGGTCATACTCATATATGTCTTACTCTAGTATTCCAAAAAAGAAATAAAGTATCCAACAGATGGCATTCTGAAAGTAATCAGTCTAAGACACACAACACAATTTGAAGGAACTTGTATTATTGTAAATTGTGTTACCACTACCCTTTTAATTAGCTAACAATGTTTTAACATCTCTTTTCAGAACAACCCACAAATATCTAAGTGGTTGGCAACTCAGTGGACTTTCACTTAGCTATAGGACCTAAATAAAACCTTACATTTCTATTTATCTGATCCCATGACTTGATGAAGAAGAGGTAGTGATTTACCAAAGGTTATGTATGACCAATTAGACTAAGAGGAGGGGAGTATTAACTCTGGGAAGTACCCTCACCTACATAGTAGCTTTCTTCTTTTCAGTTTAGTATCAGTTCTTTAGAATTGTGGACTTGAATTAACCTATTACAAATACCTATTCATTAGCAGCTTGAATGGTGAAAGAAAGAGCATCAGGATTAAAGAAGATTAGCTTTAGGGGACCCAGGTGAAGTCTGGAATATTTATCAGACTCCTCTTCCTGGTGGGGACTGCACATCAACTCCCCACCCCAGCTGGTGAGAGACTACTGTGCATTTTACTTAGCTCTCAGTCACCACTGTGCTCAGCCTCTTGGCCTCCTAGCTGATACTGTTCTGTAAGCAAATCTCTATTTTTACAGAGGAAAAAATTGAGTTAGTAACCTTCCCAAAGCCACACTATGAATGAGTGGCAGAACTAGGATATGAACTAAGCAGTCAGCTGTAGGTCTGATGGAGCTTTACAGACCGAAAAAGCACCTTTAAGAATGGCGCTACCTAGCTGGGTAGCTTGGAGCCAAAGAAGCTGAGATGAGCGTAATTCTCATCTTGCAAAGGTGATGTGCTTAACATTTTGGTCACTGTGGGCCTTTGCTGTGGCTCTCCCTGTGCAGCTTCCCCAAGCTGCAGGCTCCCAGCCCATGGCCATTGCCTGTCTCATCCACCTTCCAAAAACAAGAAAGGAAGTGATAGTTGACTCCTTCTATAAGTCAGATGCTGGAATGGCACTTCACGTGCTTTATCTCATTTAATTGTCACAGCCTCCCTGTCAAGTTGGTTTCATTATCCCTATTTAACAGTTGAGAAAACAGGTGCCCAAACAGTTCAATGGCTTGTTTCTGTCAGCCTCCAAAGCCTATTACCTTTTCACTGAATTGTGCTGCTTCCACTCTTGATCAGAAACAAAAAACAAAAAAATGCTTTAGGTTAGGTTTCACTAAGAAGCACTTGTGAGCTGCTCTAAAATCAGTATCCCAAAAAATAAAAGGCTGGGTCCTTGACTATGTAGAGAGTCTCCTGGGGAAACCCTCTTCAAAGAGAGCTTTTCTTTTGTAAATTAAAATCTTCTGAAAAATAATGAATCCTGCCAAACCTACAAATAGTTTGACCTAAAATTCACCTAGGGAAAGGCTTTATTTCTCATTCAATAAATGGCTGAAAACCAGAGATTGGTATAAAAGGTGCTACAAATACAAAATGTAAGACTGGAGTCTAAACCCCATACCCCTCCATCCCCCAAGACAGAGCGTGAATCTCTCCTCTCCCTCAAGTTTCCAGGTGGCCCCTAGGAAAGGGGTGACTGCTATGAAGAGTGAGGGGTAGCTTGGACTGTTTCCACAGCTGCCAAATGTCAGGATTCCCCTCTCAAAAGGCTGAAAGGAGCCTCAACAAAAATTTGTTTAATGAAATTAAATTCTATTCATGCCTTGTTATAATGAGTGATGTCTGGGGACATCTCTTGTCAAGGAAATTAAAAATCTTCCATTTCCTGGTTTAGTGACACTAACTTTTGAATCAAGGGCTGGCTCAACCTCTTACCAGCTTTGCTTACCCTCTCTGTGCTTCCTTCTCTTCACTGGTCTTACTCTCACTTGAGGGTACTATGAGGATGCAGGTTAAAGGGCCAGGGACTGTGCCTGGAAAATAAAGGTCACTGGGGAAATGTTGGACTGTACCTCCCTTTTATTGCTATCTTCTCAGGATCTGGACACCGAGTTCCCAAAGCAGTGGTTCACAAACTTCAGTGTGCAAAGAATCACCCAGGACACTACTGAAAGCAAACATTTCCTTCCTCTGATGCAGTAGGTCAGAGATGAGAGATGAGAGATAGAGGCACCTGCCATCCCACCACCTTCAGGGTTTCTCAGACCCCACTTTGAGGAACACCCCGTAAGGCCTTTCTAGCATTGCTCTCGTTGGGATGAAAACCACACTTGAATTGTACCTCTCTAAATTAAACACATGAACCATCGTTTTCTCCTTTCTTTGTATATTTACCTATTCCTTGTATATTATTGGTCAGGGTGCCCGGCAGTCCCTGCCTGCTCCATTCCAGAGTGTTTCCTGTGACTTTCAGGCATACAGGCCAACAGAATGTACTGCCAGTTCCGCAGCACCCGCCCTGTCTGAACAGATTTATGCCACCATCAGCTGCTTCCAAAAACCTAAATCATGCCTTAGACAGTCGTGTAAAGGGGACCTTGAGGCAGAAAAGTTAAATGGGAAATGGAATCACTTTGTGGCAATTAAAGTCCTTTGAAATGACTTTTACTTCTCCTAAGTATTTTAAAGAAATCTTATTGCACACTCCAATGCCTGTGAAGTTTTGATGATATTGCCATTTAGGAAATATGCATATAGATATTAGGGGAAGCCTAGGGTTATCTGGGCCACTGAATTCCATAAACAAAATCTATATTTTATTTTGGCCAAAATTTTCTGTTGTTCTTAATTTGCCTCACAAAAACAGCTGGTAAATTAACATCGTCAACCGCATTTGTTGCTCTCTCTTCCATTCCCCTCTAACTGATGAGAATGAAAATAAACAGAAGAGTGGAGCCGAAGAGAGAATGTCAGAGTATATATTCCTCCTTATTGCAAAGGCAACACACAGGATGTTTCTGTGTGTGCAGCTACAAAAAGTTACAAAGCCTACTCATATTTCCAGATTTTCACCTTGACTTGGGGTTAAATCAATCTCTTGAAGCCAGCCGCACAAGCCAAAAGGGACTGTGTAAAATCTTGGCTGTGGATGCAATCACTCCAGCCACTCACCTGTCAGTTGTTAAGCAATGCACTGTCGTTAATTGTCCTGAAGTTAACTCCATTGGGTGTACTGGTCAGCTGATTAGCTGCTATATGATGATTAACCCAGGACTACAATCAGGAACTATGAAAAGAAAATGCTGCAGTCCAGTCTGTATAAGACTCAAGTGACAAATGTAGAGTTCATCTCATAATAACTAAGAATTTTCTTCCCCTCTCTTTCTCTCTCATCCTCCTTTCTCCTATTCATACCTAACTACTTTTCTGACAGAAATTCCTCTTGCTTCAAAATACCAAAATCAACTCCAACCACTTCTGTTTGGTTCAACCCCAGTGACTTCTCATATCCCATCCTGAAATAACATGCTCAAGTGATCACTTGTTGCTGCAGGACAATGGCATAGCATGAAAAAGAATATAAAATGAGATCTGAGAGTTCTCTGAAAATTTCAGATGCCCGCCGAACCAAACCATCACTGAATCTTAGTTGAGCACAGAGCTCCCCCTAATGACCAGACCATGAAGGGGGAAAAAAAGGAAAACCAGATATATTGTCCTATATTTCCATAGATGGAAAACAAAACAAGCCACTTCTCAGATGCCAATCCTGCTTAAAATAATCTTACCCTCCTTGTACCTTCTCACCTCCTTGTACTGCCATACACAAAATTCCCTACCACAACCAGCAGACTGTGTGTCAAGTGCCACTTCTTGGTGTCCCTGTGTCCCCCACTAAGATCCCTGCCTGTGGCCCAGGGAAGATCTTTCATACTGAACCTGGCTTAAACAGTATCTCCTTGTCATAAGTGCCAGGCTGTCACCATGGACTTCGGGAACTATTTGAAAAATTATATGTTTGATCCTAAATTAAAGGATTGCATTTCTCCTGAAGGCCAGCTGTTGGCTGACTCCAGTGCCAAGAAGACACTCTTCAAAGTGGCCTTACATGTTTCTTTAAATTGCTGCTAATCCTCTGGCTGAGAAGCAGCCAGCAGGTCTCCTAGGGGGTGTGTTTGCTCACTGATAGGGCAGGACTCCTGGTATCAGCTCTGCTCAGGACCACCTTGAGAACCAAGAACACACAGAGTTCTCTGAACGACTGACAAGAGCAAAGGAAACTGAGAGTCATTTACTGAAGCTGACAGAAGCCTCCAAGGCATTCAGGGTCTCATCTCAGACAGAATAAGTGAAATCTCCCTCTGCCCCTCACCCTCTTTCAGACCCAACTCCAGTCTGATCTGAAGGACCCAAGTCCTGCCCCAGAGCTTCCATATCCCACACCCCAGGTATCGAGTATTAACTGCAGTCTTCCTCTCACCCTGGCCCTTAATCAGAACATTCAGAAGAGTCACCTGCTCCCGGCCCTGCCATTAGGATACAACTTGGCTAATGCTTTAACCTAGAGGTGGGAAATTGGAGGTTGATGAGCCTAACCAAATCAAAGTGGCCAGGCAGATTTTTTTTTTTTCAGACAATGCAGTGTTTTCAAAAATTCTGAATTAATTATGAACAATTTAAAAATCAGCATATTCCAGATATTCATGTTTTTAAAAGTAAGGTGCACCAGCTGCCTGGACCTTGATCTGACGTTCTCACAGGGGCCAAGCCGCAGCTGCCTGAAAAGGAGCCCCGGGCCTACCACTCCTGGCCAGCCCTCCCCAGTTAGCTGCCCTCCCCACAAGCTACTGGGCTGGCCCTTGGGGCTCTATGTTCGCAACCATGAATTAATCAGATATATAACACATTAACACAGATTAGTTTACTTGGCACCTCTCCCAGGTAACATCTTAACCCAGTAAAAATGCCTGTCTACAGAAGATTCCTAAGAAGAGATTCTAATGAAATCTGATAATGGGAAGGTCAATGGGGGAAAATATTCTAGCTTCAGAAGGCTTTTCAGCGCCCTTCTAATTTCTCAGTGACAAGCTGGGTGCTTGCCATGTTTTCAACATAGGACCCACTTTGTACTATCTTGTTGATTTGTTCGAATTAGTTCCACTTGAAAACTAAAAATAGAGAACATAGAGTAACCTTAAATCCTTGTTGGAACAAAGCAGATTAGTTAGCCCTAAAGAAAAAGTCAGGCCTAAAAGAAATCAGGATAATTTGCTTCTATCTTTCCTGTATTTTTGTTTCCTTCTGTGTTGTTTTCAGCGAAGAAAAAAAAATCTGGTCAGGCCAGGAGTCATCAGAACATCACTTACTGGTTTCTAATGCAGATAGACAGCCAATATAAAATTTTTAGAGCAAGTGGAGCTTTGAAATTATTTTGGAAAAAATTGCAAGGCTACTACTTTATGTTTCACTTTTTTCACAAAGAGTTTGATTGGGTGGGTTTATTTCCTCAGTTGATAGAGATATAGATCTAGGTGGGTAAATATACATGTAGATATTATAATGTATAGGAACTGCAAAACCTACATAAAAATATAAGAGCTCTGAGGACAGACTCTATTGAGCTTTTATGGTCTCCCCACAAGCCTCCAGCTTAGCAGTTGACACCCCACGAGCATGCCGAAATACTTAATGCGTGACCATGTCCACAAAGCCATGTCTCCTAGGCTATTATTCTACAGCTTGTTTTATTTTACCTGCAGGACTTTTCCAATTAGAATGTTGTAATCAGAAGTTAATCAGGCAGAACATTCATAATACTGTCCATAATTTTACCAGGAAAATATATTTATTCTAGATATTAGATTTCTTCATAATCTCTCTAACTTTTACAGCTTGAGTTTAGAGCATTTTTTTATTAAAGACATAATTTTAAAACATAATTATGAAATGCTATAAAAGATTGTCCACAAAAATATTAAGAAAGCATTTTTGAATTTTTAAAGATAAACTTTTTTGAATCTTCAAGTTGGATAAAGTCTTCATGGATCCAAACACTAGATTTATCAGATAATATTTATATAATTTTATCAAAATTAAGTAGCAAGAATAAAAATTATTTACTAGAAATATAATTTTTCAAGGATAAATAATTTTACTGCTACACCTTTCAAGACAGCTATGGGACTATCATGAGCATTCATGATCATAACAGAGACCTCAGAACACTGAATGATAATAAAAACTTAGGCTCAGAGGCTTAGACATTATGCATTCTGGTACCTTCATTTCATAGATGAGAAAGCCAAGGAAAGCATACAGAGCGAATTGTCTAAAGTTATACCTTTTCTTAGGAGCAAAACCAGGGATAACTTCTGGTCTGGTTTCCTCCCCACCTTGCAGGCATCCCTTCCTAAGTAAGCAACTGAAGATTTAACCATGTTGAATATTCTGCATTAAATTAAGGTCACCAGCATAGTTAATAAAGCAAACATCCCTTCCCAACAAATTCTAGTCCTTTTAAGCCTTTCTTATAATTAAAATTAATTGACTGCACGCAACAGCCATTGAGAAACTTGAGCACTTGTTCATTCAGGTGGTATTTATTACTATGCTTAACCAACATGCACAGGGCCCCTGATGAATATCAGAAAGAATGGCCTAAGAAATGAAAAATTCTTCCCTGTCTTCCAGGAGCTTATAGTCTCTTAGAGGAAACAAGAAGTAGACATGTGAAATAGTTAACAGGCAGTGCAAAGAATTCAGCAAATTACTGGAAGGGTAGAGAGTCACAGATTAGCCAAAAAACAAGACCAGAGAAGGTAATATCAGACATCCTTCAGGGAAACTGCAATAAAATTTCTTTGGCTAATCTGCTTTTCCCTTTAAATTCATTGCTATAAACAACTGCTGGTTCTTAAAAGAACCAAAAATCACCTCCTAACCTTGAACCCTAGCAGTTGCTGGCACTCATGACTCATTCTCCCTCTGCTTGCCCAAGAAAGCAGCAGTTTTTGCACCATGCCTCTATTACACATTAAAGGGACATAGAACTGAGAAGACTCGTAGTATGTTTCTAATAAGATGTACCTAGTCCCAGAGCTAAAACAATGTCCCTAGTTACTGAGAATTGTCCAGTTACACTTGAAAAGAGGAGGGGCAGGAGAGTTGATTTGCATAGGATCAACTCGCCTGGAAAGCTGAGCTGGTCCCACAGGCACAGGATCTAAACTTCCACTCTGGGGTCAGGGTAAATCTGAGCCACCTCCACAGCCCCCAACAAAGGGAAATAGCCATACTTAGTGATACCTGGCCACATGGCAGGCACTGTACTATGTCTACCAACTCAATCCTCAAAGAAACACCACCAGGTGGACATCATCTTTGCTTATCACCTGACACAAAGGTTCTTAGAGCTGCAATAACATATTCAGGTTCACACCAGGAGTTATCAAGACTGGAATGTAAAGTCAGGTGGGCTTGACTACCAAAGTTTGTGCTTCGCACAGGTATCACTTCTTCCCTAAGGATCACTCAAGATGAAACGGAAGCTGGAGCAGGACATACTCTTTTTGTTGTTGTTGTTGGAGTGCCAACTCTTTACTAAGCCTGGGGCAGGGCCTTAGTGTCAATGGCTAAGTGAGTGACTAAGTAATTCAGGAAGAAAGAGTTCTGCTGATTACCTCATGGTAGGTAGACCCATGAGAAGCCTGACAATTGTGAATTCCTAAACGTGAGAGCAGTCATAGGTCTATTTCCTGTGACACTTAAGACAGTGCTTTTCTTATCCATCCACCATCCTCAATAATTCTTGACAATAATCATTATCAGAATTTTGTTTTGTGGTATAATTATTTGATCCATAATATTCTTTCAGCTAGCCTCCTTTTTTTTTTTTTTTTTTTCTTATTGGAATGCTAAAATTTGACTTGAAGACCATTATCAGAAAGGGTCATATTTGTCATGGTGTGTGCCATAAACAAGTGGTGGCCAGCAGTTTCTGGTGTAGTAAAGGCCTATGGTAGAACATGGGGTGCATTGGTCATTTGTAGCATCTGTCCTAAACAAAATGCTCTTCCTTTCCTTGGAATGAATCTTTGAACTCAATATGACTTCTGGGTCAAGCTTTTGTGCACACCCAATAATCTCCAGGAAGCTGACAGGCACTGGAGTGTATCCTAATTTTGGATCAACCTCCTAGAAAAGAAGAGACTGCCAACAAAACAGAATTTTGCTCATTCTGCATACTTGTAGATCATTTTTTCCCTTTCTCCCAAATTTGTCATGAAAGAAATAAAAATCCAAGCCTTAAGAAAGAGAAACAACATTCCACCAGGTTAAAAGTAAATTTAAAAATAAAGGCAACTTGCAGTTCAACTTTCCACATAGGTATACATGTAAAAACTTATGAAAGCCGTGATGCTCAAGTTTGGCCCCTAAATTGTGCTCCCTGCCATGTTTCTAATATGCTGCTCACAAAATCTGAACACTGAGACTTCATGTAGGTACAGTTATTGCTATTTCAAATACAACCTGTAATAAAGTTAATCAGGCACACACTTAACAACATACATGTGGCAATTGTTATGACACTGCATAGTAATTGGACATTAAGACTAAATGGTTCACATAAATTATAGAAAAAGGAAAAAGTCACATTTTACCTTTCCCCATACCAAATGCCTATGTGCAAACCACCTGTATTTAAATCACTTGAAGAACTTTTTTCAAAAAATTAGAAATTCCTAAATCCTTTCCCCTACGAGAGTCAGATCCCGTACCTTTGGTATTCGGGAAGCTGTGCATCACATGGAGGGCCTCACAAGCAAGGCAAGTGAATTTGTGTACAGGGCAATGTCTTTTAACAGTAGGATGTATAAGAAAATAAATATTCCATCCAAAGGCATTTACATTCCCAATACTGTGAGCCTCCTCTGCCATCCTTCCCCTACCTTGGTCCCTAGAAAATACCACTGTGTACTGAATTGAGGCTGACAGTTTGAACTATACCATACTGTCCATATCTTAAGAGTTTACTTTTGTTGGTACATGAAGCAGAAATGGTACACAAAGTATTTTCTGCTGCATATGGCCATGTCCTTCACAAATTATAGCTAACCCTAAATCATTGTTAACTATTATATGAGATCTGTTCTGAAAGTATCAAGCCAGTGTGAATATAATTAAAAGTTTGTGCAGCCGATACTTTCAGGACAAACCTCTATACACATCCACTCATTTCCTCACTTAGTACATTTTTATTGGGCACCTTATATGTTTCAAGCTCTTGCTTCAACACTGGAAACACAAAATTGAGTAAGACAAGTAGCTCACACTTTGGTGGGATATGTTTTAGGATGATTCGGATAGTCAGAATGGCATGAAAATAATTCCTTTAAATCCAAGTGTGAGAACTGGTTTCTTACTATCCAGATCCTGAGTAAATGGATCTCTAGGTGAATTTATTTTGAAGTATTCCTTCTCCATCTCTCACATCGCAATAGCAACACAAAGACAGGCTGACATCGGAAGCATTTCAACGCTCCTAAGCAGACGTTACCTCATGCTACATGGCTTTCTCATTCACGCTGGCTCCGAAAGAAATGGGGCTTCCAGGACATTCCATCCTGCCAGCAGTTTGGTGATGTATTTGAAACAGCCCATCTAGTCTCTAACGAGTGACATTTATAAGGTGTCCTTCTCTTCCTTGAATCCAATGATACCAAGGTTTTCTTTTATCCTACACTTCCTAGGCCCATGCCTAGGGTTTATATGGCCCAAATCCTGAGCAAGTCACTCAATTCCATTTCTGCACTCACAATCTTGCTACTGAAATGCAAACTCCCCTGGGTAACTCCAGGCAGTTTCTTTACCCAGAGATCATCTCTGGCCACAGAGCAGCTCAGCTGCAACCTGCGTTGTGTGCACTGCATAATACTGTAACATTTTCAGAGTCAAGGAAGATTTATTCAGTGATCAACTGCTTCAGCATCCTGAATCACTCCAGAGACAGTCTGTTAAAGAGGGCACCTTGAGGGAGCTGAAAATGTAAGCAAGAAGTAAAATAATTCTCTCCTTCCTTGTTAACCCCTTGAGTTCCAATAAGAAAACAGGTTTTTTTATATGCATAAGGAAAAATGTCTAGAAGTAAATTCCTCAAAATATTAAGCATGCTTATCTGTAGATGGTGAAGTTAAAGGTGGTTTTTTTTTCTTTCTTTTTTTTTTGCTAATCTATATTTTCTACAATCAACTAATTCCATAGTAAGAAAAATATTTTAAGATGTATATTTATATACTGTTCTTTAAAAAAATCTTTCTAAGGGGAAAAAGACATTAGCTATCTCAGGGAAAAAGTCAGAATTTGAAAGGCTAGCATAGTATTCACCAAAAATATAAAAAATAAAATAAAGCGGTTAGCTATAACTAGAAAGTAAAGACTTACAGAAGTTTTAATAGTTGAAATCAATACAGGCCAGGAATTACTAATAATTTTCATCTAGCATTACCTACTAGAATGAAGTTGTACAACATACCCCAATTTACTTAAAAATCCAGAAGTAAAAATGTCCTAGGAGTGTAAAAAACTAGAGTGTCATGTACACAAATCCCTAAGACCCTTAGGCAAAGTAAATATCTAAGCATCCCTGTGAACTCTACGGTAGAAGTGGGCATACACATGGCAGCCTTGTTGCTAATTAAATGAAAACCAAAATGACAGATGATGGTATTCTCTACCTACTCCAGTCTGTCCACTTTTGGAACATGGATAGTTTCATGGTAGTGGGACAGAGAAAGCCACAACTTGCATAATTATGGAATTCAATATCAAGATGAGAGATATTCCTTAGACATACAGACACATCTTACCTCCAACATAATACAGCTAGTCTATATCCACATGCACATAGGAAGGGGTTGCATGGATTGGTAATGATAGAATTCAGTTTGTTAAAGAAAACAAATTTACTCAGTAAGCCAGTGGAACATTTACTTATTTGATGGGAGGATTTTTAACTTTTTTGTGATTTGACCTCATGTGTACACAGTCCAGACCAAAATGCCTGAGAAAATATAACTTACAATGAACACCAGGGGAAAAAGCTTCTCCGAGACCAGGCAGTCAGATAGCAAGCAGAGGACATCCTCAACAAAGGCCACCTATTTGACTCAATTAGAGAGTGATAAGCCCTATAAATGAGTAGATATCATCACACAACCACTAAGTAATAATGGCCGTGTCAGGAAACAACTATTCACAAATTATAGATTTGCTTAAAACTTTTAATATGAAGGGTGATCATTTATTACTTTAAGACAAAGAAAATGTCTCACTGTAAGAAAACACTGAGCCTTCACCTCTACTGTGAACTAAAATAGGAATTCAATCTAAACCTATTTATGAAAGCTCACGTTAATTGTTTTCACTGGAGTAATAAAAGCAGAAATAACTAACTAGCTTTGATTATATAGAATAAAAAGTACTCTGTTTTATTAAGTTGCCAACTGGATTTTACCAGTGGACATTTGCCAATCTTTGATCTTTAATTAATGTATACATTACACAGCACCCAGAAAGTTAAAAAACATTGAAGTCAAAGCTAATTTTTTTCTGTCGTAATTGTGAGAAATAAAAAATAATAGAAAGTTTGAAAACTTGAAAGAAAAAGACAGACAAGGTGAGACAAAGAAAGAGATCCTCATTTTCATAGAATTATTTTACTTTGGCAGAATATACACTTTTCTCAATGCAATCTGCTCTTTATCATTCCATGCAACCCCTTCCTATGATGAACAAACTTTGCAGTATCTTCTGATCTCCCTAGCTGCACCAAAAATGACACTCAAACATCAATGTGCCCTCTGAAATTGGAGGAAATGAAGATTTTAAAGCTAGATACTTATACTTAATGTGGTTTAGATTTTTAAATCCTTTTTAAAGGTATGTTTCACCAATGTTATCAGATTTGACATTATTTTCTGTTTTTCTAATCATGCATGTCCCAATATAAATTTGAGCATCAATTCAAGATTAATTTTTTTTTAATACAGAAAGAAAAGAAAAATCAGAAAGAGGGAAGAGGGGTGTTGCTTAAGAGGAATGCACACAAAGACCAGGCTTCCTACCATTCAACTTCTATCAAGTAGTAACATTGATTAGTCTGCAAGAATTATCCACATCCTTCTCCTGATCCCTGGAAGACAGTTACTGGTGAAAGTGGCCTCCCTTCACCCCCAACCCCCCCCCCACCCTCTCTCACACACACACACAAACACACACAAAATAAGAGATGTCACAATGAACAATTCCAAAGTTTATGCATTTATTCATTTCTAAATGCTATATAATTTTATTTTAAGGATAATTAAATATGTATTTGCATTAATATGAATATATGCTCTTATGTACAAGCCAGAGAAACTCTGCTGAGGTTTGCTGCCAAATGCACTTCAGATTCTATCAAATCAGATCAAATCTATACCCTGAAAGACACTCTTGATTCTCTAGATCTTTCTTATAAATTTCCTACTTAATTGGGATGTTAATAAGGTAGTTTTCTTATTGGTATCTTAATTCTTGCCCAAAACAAGCTATTTTGAACACACTCATTTCTTACATTTACTAAGTCATGACTCTAGCTTCCATATAAGCATATGAATCAATAAAACATCATCCTGTCAGCTTTTGCAGATTACAATAGTTTCTCTTCTTTCCATTAGTCCATTTGGCACCCACTTCATCCAGCAGCAACAGAAAGCTGAGCACAACTACTCTAAGCATTGTTCTTAACACAGACACACTGCAGCATTTCACTGTTAGGGTGGCAGTAGTGGGTGACCTGTGGCATAGCCCTCAGTGGAGTGAAAACCATTTCACTAGCTGTCTTTTCAACTGTGACAGGCCTTAGTCAAAAAACCAGAGAGTGTGACCTGCCAATCACAGGCATGAGAGGCCCGAGGGCCATATGTCATACATAGGATTCTGCAGCCCCTTCTGACTTTGGCAGCAAGTAATTCCCAGTCAGCAGACTCCTCTTACCCATGAGCTTCAGGAACAAGAGTTTTTCCATCTACACTGTAACTTGTTTGGTCATGGACTTGGGTGACTTAAATTTGAAAATTATTTCCCTTGTGGTAGCTGTCGTTGGTTGAGATATGTGATTATTGGTCCTGCCAGGTCCACAATTCCTCAGAAAAGATTGTTGATCCAAATCTGAGAGAGTAGCAGGGTCCATGTGTAGCACTGGTGGAGTGCTGCCTATCACCACACCCCAGAGAATGTGGCCCTGGAGCAAGAACCACTCATTCTGTCGCTAGGTTCCTAACTCAGGGCATCACGGCCCCTCCTCCTTACTATTCTAGCTGCCATCTCCAAGTCTCACATAAGAACTTAAAGGAAAAACACTGAAATGTAAGAAGCACTACACATGCCTCAAGTACTAAGAGAACTTTGGACTCAGCAGCCAAAGGGATTTCAAGACAGCTGCTCCTCACACCTTTTTCCCTCCTCATGTTCGTCTGACTCTCTAAAACAGTAGCAGAATCACCTGGAAGGGTTGTCCAATCATGGATTGCTGGCCCCAACCTACAAAGGCTCTGATTCAGCAGATCCAGGGTCAAGCCTAACAGTTGCATTTCCAAGGTCCTGTGTGATGCTAGTGTTGCTGGTCCAGAGAACACTCTTTGAGAATCATGCCTATAAAGAGCACTCCATTTAGAATGTTATAAGTGATGTGGGAGAAGTAAAAATAAATAAGTTATATGGAGAAAATGTAGGTGGTGGGGAGAAAAGAAGAGGGATTCCAAATGTTTGTACTAAAGAATTACCAGCCTGTCATAGAGAAAGATCTTCTACTTTTAATTTCATTTAAAGGCGAGTTAACTCAGGCTTTAAGCAATTAAGTCATTTGTACAGTGTCACAAAGTTGGTCCAACCTTAACAAAAGTAGAGCTAAAATTCAGGTCTTCTCTATTTTGGCTGTATACTCTCCAGCGCAAAACATTGCCAGCAGTTAGGATTTCTACTATTTTGATATCTAAGAAAAGTGGTACTCAGATAGCCTCATCACTCAGATTGAAATGGGAGGATAGAAGAGGAAGCATCATAAGATAAAATATAATCCAGCAATGCACACACAGGTTTTCAAGGAATGGCACATTTACTGACCAGGTTTGGTGACTTTGTAGGTGACCCAGCTATTGATTTTTAAACCCTCTGTTCAGTGTCCTGACTTCAATATCCAGGAGGTTCTGGAGTAGCCCAGATCTCTGTTTGATTTTTAACGGCATCTGCTTTCAGCATGCAGTCCAGTTTCATTCATGTCTGGCAGAGACTAAGCCTGCACTTGCCCTGGAAGCATGGGCCAGCTCCCAGGACAGAATGGAAAATCTCCACTATGTTTTTAGGAACATCTCCACATTAGAACTGTCTGATAAACTGACCAGCTGCCACCCACTGCTGTTTAATCCTTTCAGAACTTTGGCCCAAGAGCATAGAATCCTTCCTTTCTCGTTTGTTATGAAGATTCTGTAAAGGAGGGAGGAAAGGGAATTATGTAATTGACAGCATGCAAATGGATAGTCGGCATGCTCAGCCCTCTTTGTAGAGGAAATAAATGTACATGAAATTGTTTTGAATTTGAAAAAAAAAAAGAATTAGAAGATACAGGGCTATTCCTCATATTGTTAATTGAGCTAGGCTCTTATTGTACAGTGCCTTAGACATAATAGGCCTTCCCTAAGTGTATTTTGAATTGGGTTAATTTTAACGATACATTGAGATATTACTTGCAAGTGCTACATAACCTGGGACCTTCATTTCCTCACCTGAGAGGGAAGATTAAGAATCCACAGACATTTTATGGAGATGCGGTGAATTTATCTAATAGTCTAAATTAATTCCTTTCTGGTAGCATACATAGATATGATTCAGGTAATGTGAAATATTATCCATATTAGTATTTAGAGAGTTCTAGAAAGAACTAAAAAATAAGTATTTCTATGCATCTTCAATTTAGTCACCACTACTAATACAGTAATAAAAAGAAAAACAGTATTCTCAGATTATTGTTGGTTAGCATGGATTTGCTATAAGTTGTTTAGTTTTGTCTCACTGAGCATTCCCCAGAAGTAGCGAGCTCTAACCTTTCTTTTAATTCACCTCTTGATCTTAGGAAAGATAGGAAGGTAAGGATAGAAGCAGTGATGTGCTGGTAAGTGTTAAACAAACAGCTCTCCGGAGAGGGGGTACCCAGAATTACAGTGTTTGCCAATTTGTATGGTGTAAACACTCCACTGTGGTCAATTTAAAGCTGCCAGCAATTGAATAACTGGCATACAAAATTCCTGACAAACACTGGCTCTCATGAGCTGCTACAGGCTGGCACCAGCATACCTCTGGGTGGGGAAGAAATTACATAGGGCAAAATTATCCCATATGAACTGAACTGACAGGATTTTTCCCACCCTTTGCAAAAAAGAAAAAAAATGTTGGAGTGGGAGGGAGGAAAATAACTGTTAGAGAAATCAGGTAACATGAATCAGTTATGTGCCAATAATGAAATAGGTAGATTAAGTCAATAACCTGTAGAACTGACTAAAATAATACAAACTGAGTAAATGGAGACATACTAAGACTTGTCAGTCATTTTTCAAAGACCAAAGAGAAGTTTCAGTTGTTGGCTGCAATATTGCACTATTAGCATGTATTGCTCTAAAGGTAGACTTCCACCCCATGATTGCATGAATTTTGGTAGTATACTATTTTAAATTCAGTGACCAGTGCTACCAAGACCTGAAGGGACAATGTGGCATGACAGAAAGCACTGACCTAGGACTGGAAAGCCCCACATACGAGGTCTGTCCTGAAAGCATCGGCCAAGCAAATTTTTAATTATATTGACATTGGCTCGATACTTTCGGGACAAACATTCACATATGTGTGTGTGTGCATGTATGTGTGTTGGTGTGTGTGTGTGTATGTAGTTCTCATTCCTCTATTGAATGACATAGTGAAGATTATGTAACTTTTCAAAGCTTCAGTTGGCCTCATCTATAAATAAATAATCCTCTGAAATCCCTCGCAGCTTTAAAATGCTAGGCTTTAAGTGGAATTCTCAAAAATCACTTTAGATGTTTTGACTTTAAAACTATGCTCACTGCAAAGTGCTGGTGGAAATAAAAACCTGCTTGGATTACGATAGGGCTTCAGCACTGGAGCTATGCACACCGCCCTGGCAGAGGTGTCAGTGACAACGTTGGAGGTGGTGCAGGAGGAGCATCCCATATCAGCTTTTTAGTAATTTCAGTAACGGAGGACTGAAATTTGCCTTGAACTTCTCTACACCCACCCTACTGCAGTTCCTGTCAATGGCCATGCCACCTGTTCCCAGAGTCCACATAACATGTCCATAAGCATTCCACATCAACTCAGACAAGTGTCCTCCTTAGCATGAAGTGCTAATTTTATAGGATAAGCTTTAACAGCCATTTATTCCTTCAACCAGAAATTAAAATAAATGATTCAATTCTGTACCTACTGCAAATAACACCATTCTACTCCTTAGGTGATCCATCCTTGAACCTGTTGTGAAGCCTTACAGACACTTCAGACTAAATGAATTCTGTGTGCATGTGTGTGTGTAGAAAGAGAGAGAGAGAGAATGCATAGAGAGGGAGGAAGAGGGACAGAGGAAAAGAGAGAAAGAGATAAACATGATGAAAGAAAGAAGGTAGAAATAAAGTAGGGAGATAGGGATAGCTGGGAACATGATCCCATGAGCCTAGTTTTTACATTTATATATATATATATATATATATATATATATATATATATATATATGGCTATAAGTCACAGAAAAATGATCAACAAATGATTTGGCAAGAAAATTTAGGTGAGAATTCTACATTGCTATGAACATTTTAAACAAAAGCCTTAATCTAGAGACCCTCTAGATTACTAATTTATAGATTAAAACTATAACTAGTAAAGATTGACATAATGATGTCTTGGGCTCCTTGATTCAACATCAAACATCCAAATATCAAATTCATACCTCTAAAACAATGAAAACAGACACCATATTGAGTATATCCAGCAAGATTATGTCCTAACAGGCCCTAACAAACCATAAAATGAGACAGTATACAAGAAAACACCAGTGCAGTGAATTATGAACAGATAGGATGGCAAACTAAAAAGTCAGCTTTGGTGAGTATTTGCAATGTTTGACTTGCCTGAAGGAAAAATAAATAATTACACACACACACACACACACACACACACACATACATACATACAAAACATACATATGTACTAGCCTTAAGTTTTTGTGATTTTTTTTTTTTTTTTTTTAAAGAACTTTAGTTAAATCAGGCTTTCAGCAGGTTGGCCAAGTGCACGGAAGCCTCGATGGAACTGCAGATGTCAGTCCGTGCTGCCACATGGCAAGAACTGGCCCCAGGGGTCTCAGGAGCTCAGCACAGGACCCACGACTTTCGATTTTGGTGCTGGTTCCAAAACTCCCCATCCCTTTCCAGTTCATTACAAACGGCTATTGTTTGCCATATTTATCTGCCATCACTGCTGTTTGTTAGCAAATGGAAAGAGAACTGCCAGGACTCCATCTCAGCCTGCCCTCAGAATAGGGCAAAGGCGCTACAGGAATTGCGCGACAGATGGTCTTTGAATGATATACAAAACCTCTGCCCTTGGGCCCGCTTCGGAGGCGCTGTTTTGGATTGTTGCTCCTAAGAGTGGGAGGTTGTTGTGTGATATGTGATTATTCCATAATAATTTTAATTATTTTGCCTGTTTTCAAACAATAGTCTCGGCATTTTTTAATTTTTACACTCACTGAGTTGTGACACGGGCATTCTTTTCTCTGTGTTAGCAGGGATTAAAACCAAGCCCTGTATCCCTTCCCATTTTTCAAATAATCCAAGTTTAAATAAATTACCTCAGTCTGGAAAACCAAGTTACATGGCGTTCTCCTGGCACACACACAAGCCAGGAAAAAGAAATTCCTTATTGTGGTGTCTGGCGTGAGATTGTCGAGGTAACAAGTTTTCAAGAGAAACTGCTCTTCGCCTCTTTGCAGCACGGCTCTGGCTAAGGGAGCTTCATTGACATGCATGTGGGGATCCCATCGGATCTGCTCAAAGGTACAGTCCGAGGCAGTCAGCCGGCATCCGACATGCATGTAAATGAAGCTCCCCAAATGGGGTGTGTAGGCTTCCAGAGATGCAGAAAATATGCCATCTCTGTCTCATCCAAATCCAACGGAAACTTCCGAATGTTTTTCTAAAGCAGCATGAGCCAACGAGAAGCAGATGCTAAACTTTCAAGGCACCCGAATGCATTTTTCTTTACCGGATAAATTTGTTGGCTGAGCAATGGCAGATGAGGTTTCGGGTTAGAAACCAGACTTTTGTTTTCTCAGGCCAATGGGCTGGTGGATGCCAACCAGCGGTTCCATCAGTGGCCTCCAGCTTTCACCCGAGGCAGGATATTACCCAGGGACATGCCAAGGCACCAGGGACTGTATAAAAAATAAAATCTATAGTGACTCTAAGCTACAGCAGAATCTGGGAGTGAGTTAATATTCATAAGATGGCCTTTTTACCACACACAAAAATGCGTGGCTTTACCTGGAGTTTGTTGTTTATGAAAATCTTCCCTTCAGCTGAATTCTACCTCCCCAAATGGGCTATGGTTCCAGTCCGACAGCGGAGAGCCAAATCAGACCCTGGATAATGTCCAAGCTGACTAGTCTGGCACCTTGATAATAAGAAAGAAATTCTTGGTGAAAAGAAGGGGAAGGGATTAGTAAAAGAATATGTATGAATGACCTGTTGGCATGGATAACGGTGTGGGGATGGAGTGCGGAAGAAGGCCATAGGCTGGACAGAGGAAAGCAAAGGAGGGAAAATTGGGATAACTATAACAGAATAAACAAGAATTAAAAAAAAAAAAAAAAAGTTCTGGGTCTCCTTGGTCTTCGCTAAGTGATATAATTACCTCAAACAACAACAACAGGAACCTCTGGTGAGCGGAGTTACTAGAAAAGACAAAAAATAAAAATCTGACCCTGCTCTTTGATAGAGAAATCCCCCAAGGAGTCTTAAGTGCTTCCCAACAACTGTGGTTTTAATCCAATAACAGCAGCTTCTCTAACAGAGAGAAATCCAACTCACACAGCAGTTAATGCCCAAATGAAATTCAGATAACTCCCACTGTGTTGACAAAAAGGATTGGGGAAACGTCCTCTGCTCCTTCCCAAGCAAGACGTGCCTTTGGTGAGATTCAGCCAGCCCACCCTCCCAGGGAGCAGCATAGTTTTCTCCTCAGTGAGGCTGGTATGCACAGATTTCTGGTTATAGAGAGTGCAAGTTCCCAAAGAAAACATAAATTAATGCTTGGCACCTCAAGGAGCTACAGCTGCTTGTCTTTCAAGGCATGGAGGATCACCTAAGGAGGGCTTGCCTGGATTGCTGGGGTTTGGCTGCTTTTGTAAGAACACTGACTGAAAGTTTTCATTACAGTATATGATTGAAACAATGGCTCTGACAGTATCTGCTATCATAAATGATGAAAGCTAGTGCTCTCAACCTATTTAAAATGGTGAAACCCCACTTTAAATACATTTATATATTATAATCAGTTCAGTTTCTATACAAGTCAGACCCTATATCAGGTACTTTATATACATTATCTCTAATCCTTACAACAACCAGGAAGGTATTGATTGTCCTCATTATATAATTCAAATGAGGAAAGAGTCTCATGGTGATTAAATGACTTAAAGGTAACTTATAATAAATAGCTAAATCCCTGTTTGTTTAATTCCAAGGGTCCTATTCATTTCACTGATGTGAAAATGAATGCAAATTTCAGCATATTTTGGATTCCTGAAGGAGGAGAGTATGTGTATCCTCAGTACCTGACATAGTGTGAATTCTTAATACATACTTATTAACTGGTATCTTCCTTCATAGATATACATATATTTGACAACTAAGTGTTTATCTTAACCATGCAGGCATTATCTGCTGCTTTCTCTTGATCATTTCATTAGTATTTACTCTAACTGTACCTAAGTACTAGAAAGTTTCCCTGTTTGGACCAAAAGGATTCAGCCAACCCAAGTTCACATGGACCAGTTCTAGGTGAGCACAACTATAAGAACCTATTCCTGAAATGAATTCAAGTATCTCATAAATACCCACACCAACTCAGTCCTTCTGACAAAGAAATATGGTGAAAATAAATAAATAAAATAAAAATAATCTCTCAAGTGCAGAAATTCAAATAACATTCATAACCAAAGAATATTTATTGACTATACAATAGGAAAAGGAGCAAATGATCCTACCTTCAAATCCCCAAATGCATCTTGTGTTTTGAAAATAAAATAATTTAGAAAATAATACTGTTTTAATACAAACACACTAAGAAATACAAGTATTTGTTTCAAGACAACCATGGGAAGATTTCATTCAAGATAAAAAATAAATAGCCTAAGTCAACATAAAATGACTATCATTGAAATACATACATTTTTAAAGAACAGCTACATTCAAATGTTAACCATTTTGCCATAGCTTCTGAGACCTCCTTTTTTAACATTAGTAGTCAAAAGAATGACATTCTGTCAGGACCCCAAAATCTCTATGGAAGGCAAACTTAACAGTTGAGAGATTGCACAAAATGCTTTTATTCTGATCCACAAGTGAATTAGGCTCAAGCTTAAAGGAAAAATAAGTGGGAAGTAGAGGGCAACTCATAGAGGCATCCCAATTGGGGAGCAAATACAACCATTAAGTCCCAAATGCAATTTACAAATACAGCATTTGAATTTTCTAATTGTTTCTACAAAAAAAATAAAATAAAATAAGACAAATGGAATTACACTGGAACCAGACATCTAATCATGTACAATTTTGCTGAACAATGTCTCGGTACAGCCAGTCCTGAGCTCCTGCTCATATCTATAACCTTGCCAAACTCTGAGTCCAATAAGAAGAATCTTTTTCCTATTTGTTTTTTCCCTTCTGGGTAGGAATAGAAGAAGCTGGAGTTTCCAAGTTTCATGGTCAAATAGGATCAATTTGATGCAGCTGCTAGGGACACATGAAGCAGAAAGGGGGCCTGGAGATTATCTGTGCCAATAGTTTTCAAATCAACTAGAACCACTTTGAAACTACTCACCACGTTGTTCACTATTCTAACCTCCAGTGGCCTAATATGCACTCTGTAGGAAATGAGAGAAAAAGAAGTCTTCATTGGCTAAGCTGCAAGACAAGTAATGTTAAGCCTCTGTGAACCAGACAAATTATTTCCTGTCAGGAATCCATGAACACATAGTTTTGGGTGACAATTTTTAATTTGGCAATAAACAATCCAATAGACCTCCTAAAGGCTTTTACCTAAGACCAAATACCCATGTCCAATTTATTTTCAAAGTTCAAGATGTACTACATTGCCTCCTAAAAGTGAAAAGAACTCAGTTCCATACGATGAAAAGAGTTCCATATGATTCATTGATTCATTCATTTACTCTAGTATTTAGTAAATTTTAGGTATGCCAAGTAGTTGGAATTCTGTGTCTATCTTCAAAAACCACACTGTCTAATGAAAAGACAAACCTGATAATAATTACTATTCAAAATGAGAATTGGTATGTAACTAAAATTTTCCTTTTGACTATCTATGTGCTTCATCATGGAGGCTGCCCAGACCAAGGACCCCTTCAGTTAATTCATGGAGGCTCCAGGGCAATTTCTCTCCTGTCAGGCACGGTGCTGACACCCGCTCCTCTTCTGGGAATTAGAGCCTTCCCATGGCACTGCCAGAGCTGCTTGTGAGGCCAGGGTGGGGCACAGGGCTCCCTCACACCTCTATTACCTTCACTTCTATTCCCTCATCCAGAGTCTTCCCTTATCCTCCCCATAGTCTGTGGCAGACTAGAAGGATACAGCCCTGTTTGCAACCCTATTTGTATTTTACTGTGTTGCAGGTCCTAATGAACTTTTACAGATTTTAGTGAAGCAGCATTTGTAGCCTTTCCTTGCACTCCCATAGGATTTGGACCTATCAGATTATAGCCATTGTGAGTTTTGCCAGGAGACAAAGCCAAGTCTCCTCCAAGAGACTCCTTGCGCCCTTGCAAAAGCCTTGAGCCAGGCCACCCTGCCAGGTGTACATCATCAAACCTGCCTGAATATTTAGAGAGGACAGTGCTTGACTTTTTTTTCCCAGGAGGCTCAGTGCCACCATATTTTCCTGGGTCTCTCCCACCAGATCACAGGCATGTTCCCTCAGCTCCAGAAAGGGCACATCAGTGGAGATGTACAGGAAGTGCAGCTGGAGCCCAAAAGAAAAAGCACTTAAGTCTGTAAAACATCATGAGAAGATAAGATTTGCAAGATGAGTGGCACCAGATTAGTCAGACAATCATTGTGCATGTTACAGGATGGCATGGCAAGAAAGGAGAAGAAAGGCCAATTCAAAGGTTTAGAAGAATTTTAAAAGTACTGTGTACAGGGAAATACATGTTTGTCTGCTGAAACAAATTACTCAGTGTTGGGAGGGAGAAGCAAGAGATGAGACTGAAAGCAGTAAGAGTTTGATAATAAGGAGTCTTACATGTGACATAAAATAATTTGTTTTATCCTGGGTTCTTTTCTCTTTTCCTTTCTTTTCTTTTCCTTCCTTCCTTCCTTCCTTCCTTTTTTTTCTTTTCAAATCTTTGAAGAATTGAGCTGGATAATTATTGGATCATATTTATACCTTGGAAATGTCTCCTGGGAACCTCACTTGCTTGTGTAACTGCTCCAGTGGTTGGTTCCATGTTGTTGTTGTTGTTGTTGTTGTTGTTGTTAAGAACAAATGAAATCGAGCAGGTCCAAGGTTAAGGTGCAACCATGAGGGACAATATGAGGAGAAAGGCCACAGCACGCTACAGATGAAGCTCCAGGACGCATGTTCAGGAGACAGGACAAGGAAATTTTGCCCTGAGACTGACAAAGAGGCCTGAGAGGTAAGAGGAGACTTAGGAAAGGCTGTTTTTTTCCCCGTAAAACCCAGAAAAGACATTTCCAGCAGACATGCTCACCAGTCTTGAATGCCAACACACAAGAGGAGGGCTGAGAATGCCCATGATATAAGGCAATTTAAGATGAGTGAAATCTAATGTTAGCAAAAGTTTAAAGTTCAGTTGCAGTTTGTAGCCAACGTTTACTTTCCTCGGTTGTAAAATGAGAGGAATATATGAGTGTAAAATACTTGCCTTGCTTTCCTCACAAGGTTAAAAATTCTCACCTTCCTTCCTGCTCTGCTTCATAAAAGCTTGAATCTATAGGGGCCAATCCTTTTCATTTCCCTTATCCTAGGAATACTGAATCTCTACCTTAATTAGGACCCCAAACTAGCCCTGAACTGCTTTGCCAGGGTCCTCATTACTTCAAGCTAATTCCTCTCTGAACGGAGGAGCATGGAGACAAAAATATTCGCAGACCAATTCTAATTGCCAAAAAGTACAAGAAATTGGAATGAAAAAGAACGAAGTTCTGCTTCTCTTTAAAGACACAGTGTCACTTTGTTTACTTGCACTTGCTTTATTGTAAAACAGCGGAGAAGACAGAACAAGCAAAAGAGGCCTCTTAGCAGCCAACATCTCCATACCACAGAGACTGCCCTCATTAATGAACTTTACCAAAAAAGATTTCATGAAGTCCTTACTCAAGGCTGAGTCTTACTCTTCAGAGATTCTAGCAGCCTTGGTGATATGGTTTCCAAAGAAATGGCCCACTAAAAGCAGCAAAGTGAAAGAGAGAGCTAGAAGAGGCACATCAATAACAGTAACAAGTGGCAGCTGATGGCTTAACAGGGAGGATGGAAAGAAGGAAAAACAAGGAGAAAGTAAGTAGAGAAAAATAAGCAAACGAAAGAAATAAAAATCACAGTAGTTTAGGATCATTTAGGGCAAAATAAAACCATTCTACATACTACAAGAGACCCCTGAGAGCACTAGGGCTCAGTATGATGGTCTAAGCCATCATAAAAAGACGTTACATTCTATTTGGTATAGTCTAAAAAGACAAATACATTCATAATACACAATAACAACAAGAGGAGACTGTGGCTTGATCTGTTTATTCTGTAAAAAGCATTTTGAGGAGCAGCTTTATGCCAGGCAGTGTGCCAGGCACGAAGACGTAATAAGATGGTGTCAGCTTTGAGTAACCCTCATTTATCGGGAAAGCTCAGCTATTCAGAGTCATTCCCTGCAAGGTGTCCTTTGGAGAGCCCTGAGAGAGAACAGTTATTAAAATATCAAGGTTCTTGAAAAACCTGAACAATTCACACTTCTTCAATTGGGAAAAATCAAGTCTGCTTTTATCTAGAGTGGATTGACTAGTTTTGTTAGAAAAGGAGGAGGAGAATAAAATTTAAATAAATTCTCCCAGTGCAGTTGCACCTACCTACCCTTAGGTTGTATTATAAAAGCCATCCTCAGGAGCTATGATGATTTTTAACAATACCCAGATGAATGCACTTTTGTGCATTAATGTACAACCCAAAGGTGTTGAAGTTGAAAGCAAGAGGTATCTTAAATCCAGGGGAAAAACCTGGCTATTTCTGACAAGTATCTTATCCATCTTTTTCGAGTTGCATGAAATAAATTCTAAACCAGGATTTGCAAACTGTAGGTAGACCAGTTGCATCAGAATCCCAGATTTCTGTGCCAAACCACAGATCTATGTGGATAGACTCTCTAAGGTGGTATCCATATTTTAAAAACCTCTCCAGGTAATCCTAACAGATAACCAGAACTGCTTATAACTCTAAAATTTCATCATTTCCCATGTATCTTATATCAACTCAAGTAAAAAATAATTTCCCCATGAATAATATAGTTAATTTGACTAAAAAAAAACCCCACATTTTTAATATTAAATTTAATCTTGTAAATGAAAAGTATTAACAAGAGAAATTCAATTCATGATATTGATATTTTTTTCATAATTTTGAGGTCTACAGATTAAAAAACTGAGGAACTAAGCCACAAACATTTAGAACACAATTATATTTTGGCTACATCATCTTTATGTCATCATATTAATAAACAAGTCACAGGGAGCCTGAAACTTTTGTTGTAAAAACACTATATCAAATAAAGCTTGTCAGTCTTTAGAAATAACGCCAAGTCTCTCTCCCCAGCCCCTTATGCTGTTTAAGCTTTTTTTGCTTTTGCAAACCCAGATATAATGTAAGGATGAAAGAAGAAAGATGTTGAAGCCAGAAATAGTATCATTAAATAGGGTTTAGGGTCCCTGCGGAATGTAATGTGTTATAGAGAGTGGCACTATATGTAATTAAGATGTCTAGGGTTTATTTCAGCCCCTAGGGGACAGGTGCAAAATATATAGCTACAAGTATTAATAACAATGGTTAAATAACAATAGCCCAAGGTCTTCTTGGATCTCAGAATTTTTTTTTAATGCTAAGTAACTATTGTTTGGATAACTCCAAGAACAAGTTAAGTGAGGCAAAGATTATTTGACTTAGGACCAAATGCTAACTTCCAAGATGGAATCAGGTGAGTCCACACATGACTTTGTCTCTCTCTCAAGAGGAAAAGTCTCATCTACTCTCCTTTCTCGTCAGGAACAAACTGAAAGACCCTCAGACTTAGGAAGCTACAATGACTGAGAAGTACATACTGGCTTTTGGCAGGCTGGAGAATCTAGTCTGTCCTTGTACAATATAGGATCTTCCTGGGCACTTGATGTGGGGAACAAATTGGTGAATCAACATTTACCCTCTATACACAGACCACAGGAGATGGCTATTTTAATACTGTAAAAGAGTCAAGGCTTCTGTCCCTAAGGAAATTAAAATAAAGCTGGGAAAAAAATACACAAACATCAATTAGGGAATTGTATGCCATAATTCATGATTAAGTAATAAATTAATATCATAGCTGTTCAGAGAAGGAAAATTAAAATGAGAATAATTGGGAAAGACTTCATGGAATTTATGCACTTGGGCTTTGAAGGATGTTACCTGACTAGTCTCAAGTGGATATGCAAGGGAAAGAATTGACACAGTGCATGGAATTGTTTGTAAAAATGACCTTAAAGGCTTTCTTTACCTGTCCTTTTATTTTTTATTAATAAAAAAGGAGCACCTTAGCCCATGCCAATGACTTAGAAAAGTGTAAAAAAGTGAGGTTGACAATGTAATAAATTTGGTGTTATTTTCTAGACAATCTTCAGTTCTTCCTAGATTTCAGGGAAGAGTGAACCTAGTAAAAGAAAAGTGGAAAGGCTGTTGTACTTAAGACAAGCTGGTAACGGAGAGTAGTAACTACTAATAATGATGGATGAAGAAGAAACTGAAAGCTCAGAAATCTGGACCTATTCAATGCTGGGAAAATGCAACCATGCCCTGTCTATCCACCCATCCCTGATAACTGCAGAATGCATCATAGCTCCCAGGAGTGTATTTTCTCTACTTATTCCAATATCTTTAAAAAATAAAATTAAAATTAAAAGAGTGGAAAATGAAATAAAGGCTATTTCTTTTATTCATTCGTTCATTTCATCTAAAATTTTTTATTACCTACCAACTACTGCTTTCAGTGCTAGGGATAGAGCTGTGAACAGAAGAGATTAATCCCTTACAATTGTAGAGTTTTTGTGTTGATGGAAAATATTCTCCATCTTATGATTTTTAAAAAAGAATGACATAAACAAAGCTTTAGATATACTTTATCTCTAATGGTGAAAGTCAACCTAGATTTTATTTTTTAAAATCTATCCCACAGGGAAAATTTACCTTTCTGACACTGAGTCTAGACATGTAACCTTTCTCTGCACTGCTTCTTTTCGGAACTCCTCTTCCTGTCTTTCTAGTGAACCATCTAAATCTCTTCTGCTTTATGCCGCTGGTGTTCCTTGACTCTCTCCACCTCTCCCACTAGACGAGAGGTTCTCTTTTCCTCGATTCCCCCATTGTCTATTTTCCCCAGACTCTAAAAGATCACATACCTACACAATTATGAAACCCAAAAGTAGTTCTGTGATTCCTTCCTCCAAGGAAGAAGGGTTCTGAGGAGCTAAGAACAGAGGTTCTTGCTGGCCTGTCAGGCTGGCCCTGACCTGGGCAGGAGCCATGAAAGACCTTACTGACTCTTGGTCTGGGGGCCCTTTGGGATTGAAAACATGTGTTCTGGTTTCCAAGCTTCTTCTTTTAAAAGGGAAACCTAAAGCCCTTTCATTTTCTTGAATGTATTATTCTAGTTTTGCTCTGAGACTACAGTCTCTATTTTATTTTCAGTTGTCTTTTTCCATAACTCCATATCGAAATAAAAATGGGAAACATTATCTGGCCCCTAGGAAGAAATATGTACATACATTCAAAGAGTAGTTTCATGCAACCTTAATAACCTGAATTCCATTTCCCTTTCTGTACATGATGGATGAAATTACTTTGATTATGCTGCTTCCCAATTACTCATTCATGCCAAGAAAGCTAGCCCTTGAAACCTAGTCACCTTGTTTATTTCTTCCCCACCTCGCCCTTCACAATCAGAAAATCAAAGAGCACTGGAGCCGGAAGGAGCTTCCATGATCCCCACAGGAAGGATTAAACTTAAAAGTCATACATATTGATTGACCTGAGTTGTCTAAAATTAAACCTAAGTAACTATTTCAATACCAATTTTTAAGCTGTAAAAGCTGATTTGAAATTACAGAGTTTCAAGCCATGTGAAAGGCTTGGTAAATATACAACCTGGTTGCCGAAAAGTTTCTACTTGATGTATCAGGAAAAGATTTACTCTCCTGTGTTCACTTTGTTCCTTAATCCAAATCAGTGGCATTCAAATTGTGCTCCCTGGAGTCTGAGGGTTTACCACCAAGAGAATTGAAGGGGGATGGGATCTAGAGGCCCCACAATCTCTGCTAGAGACCCTCCACTTTACAAGTTCATGAAAAATTTACTACCCCAAAAAATTCTTTTTAAAATTTGAAACATAAATAAACTTACACAAGTACAATGGTGCACAAATAAAATACAAAAAGTCAGCCATAACTATCATTTTCTTGCAAACACATAGATTGGCCCTAACACTTGGTCCAGCAGTGGGCTGACCTCCTGGTATATCATTTTCCTTGAAAGGCTCTTGAGCACCAAGCACCAGGCTCACCACTAACTGTCCCAGGAGCCAACTCAAAAGCCGTAAGTACTTCTGGCTATGTAAATACAGTTCTGCTTATCTGCTTCTAGTGTATAGTTACTAGTTTACTTACTCATTCAACAAACACTTAGTAAAGGGCCCAAATATTAAGATGTAATACCTTGAAGCAACAAATTTTTAGTCCAGTGGGAAGATAGGTAAACAAAATAATTACATTATAGTGCATAAAAACAAGATGACCATTATTTTAGTGGGGGATATATGAGGTCTGTCCCAAAACTATCAGCCAAGCAAAGTGTTTTAATTATATTGACACTGGCTTGATACTTTGGGGACAGACCTCATATAAGGTACATTGGGATGGATCCCTGAAGAGACATGCCCTAGAATAGTCAGAGAAGGCCTCTTAAAGAAACCTCAGCAGCATTCCAGGTCAAATCACAAAACGTGAGGAATGGGAGAGCGGGGCACCCAGCTAAATAGGCAAGTAAGTGCCACAGTATGAAGGGTCATGTCACACAAAGGACTGCAGAGTCTATCCTATAGGAAATGGGTAATCAGTAAGCCATTTACCCAGCATTATTGAACAATGGATTGTTTCTTCAGTTGCCCAGGATTTTTTTTTCCTTAGCCCTTTCATGTATTCAATGAATATTATTTGAGTACCAATGCTGGGCCGGTGACTGCTCCAGCCATAAAGAAACTTGGAAATCATCTAAATCCTCTGAGGCTCCAGATCTGATGCCACTACCCACCTCAGTCCACTTTTGGGGTGATCCACCCCTTGGATATTTGCTTTAACTGCTGGTCATTCCCCAAGCAAATACTCTTACCCAAGATTGTACCTGGCTTGTAGCATAGAGATTTTCCAACAAGAATCAGCAATGGAATATTTTTAACAGCAGAAATAGATAACACAAGTAAGGAAAAGAGTTAAAAAAAAAAAAAAAGAGGCTCTTGAAAATATTTAAAATAGCTGCTCAGCATTGAAAATCAGCTTAAGGGATGGCAAATGCAAATGTGAGCTCAGACAGGCCCAGCTCAGTTCTGCAAATCCTTTGGTAATGAAAATAGATCCGCACTTTAATTTTTCAAACCATAAACCTCCCCGAAGCAAGTAAGAAAAGAGAAGAAACAGAAGGGAAATGTTCTACAAAGAAAGTGGATTTTGTATTTGATGTTTTGCTGGAACTCAGGCAAGACAGGACTCCCAAAAACTGTGAAGTAGGCCAGGTCATGGCTGGTACCCTTGGGTCCTACTCTTCACTGCCTGTCAGGCTGGAAGCACCCACTTCCAAAGTCCTTAGCTGCCCGGCCTCATCCCATCTCCCTCCCACCCCCAACCACTACATCAAACCCTGCTATCTGGATAGGACACAGTCCTGTCATGTACACTAAAGTATAAATGATTGATAACGGCTTTCAAATGCCATTTCTTCTATAGGGTATTTGCATTTTTAACAGAGTACAAAACCTCACGCTGAAGGGAAACTTAACAGTTGTGAGTGTATAAAAACAGTTTGCAATGGCTTTTGGCTATTTCTCCAGTTACCTGGCAGAAAGTAGCTGTTTGATTACTTAACAAGGGAGAAATTGAGATTGACAAATCACTGAGTTCATAGCTAGAGTACTTTGTGGTGGAAAGATAAAATGAGGAGCAGCACATATGGTTTCTCCAGGACCCGCAGGGTACCTGGGACCCCCTCTGAGGTGCTGCACCTCCCTAGGATCCTTTCCCCTGCATTCCAGAGGAAGATTTCCAACACACTCCCATGGTGCAGCATCTCAGCAAGAACTCTGCCATCCACTGAGCCCCAGCCTGTTGAACTCAGCCCTGGGGCAGAGAGGTGAGGGGGCTCTTTCTCAGACACTCTGTCTTCATCCTAGAACAAGGGTGATAGCACCCTTGTGTCTGCTATGCCTGTATTCTTTGGGTTCTATTTACATCTTTTTTAGGTAATTTCTCATTGCTTCAATCCCTTACAAAAAGAATAATTCTTTATATTAGGCTTTTCCTGTTCAACTTAAGTAAATAAAATAAAGCAAAGTACTTTTCATTTTGCCTTGATCTTGATAAGTTAGCAAATTCAGCTCCCCTTTCCTATTCTACCAGCATAAGACATACTGCTTTTGCCAAATGATTCAAACACAAAGTCAGAAAATCTACTTTTTAAGGCCTTTGTACAATTTTCTAATATATAAAGCTACCAAAATGCTCTTCCTCAAGGCAATATTTCTGAGTGTGTTACCTACCTCATGGCTTATAACCTGAAATAAGTTCAAAGATCCTAAATTTCCATGGTCTAGGGGATGTAAACTTACTGTGTCAGTTCCTGGCCTTTCCCATGTTGCAGAAAATCCAGGAAAATAGACCATGGTGTAGGAAAACAAAATAAGATGAAAACCCTAAGTGTATCTACCTAAACACATTGAAGATCCCAGGAAATAAAGAAGACAGAAAAGCATAGTGTCCTGAATGCTGAATGATTACTTGTTTTTAATTAAAAGTAATTAATTAATTAATTTAAAAAATATAGTAGGGGTTGGGGCAGTGGGAGAAACTGCAGGATTCTCAGGAGTCTCCTCTTAGAGGGCCCACAATGCACTGAGGACGTTTGCACACTCACTCCCTCTGAGCTCCCACACCAGGCCAACAGCTGAAAGGGTACTAATGGCATACTGGGAAAATTGAAGTGTCTGGCATCAGAATGAGTGCTGGGAGACAGCTTCCTCCTGGAAAAAAACTCCCACCCAGCAATCTTTCTGCCAAGGAGTAGCAATTTGTTTTGTTTCTTACAACCCCATTAACCCATGGACTTCCCCCCATCATGGAGCCAGGACATTATTTTCAATTCCCTGTTCTGTTTATCATTTTAAAGTCCTCATGTTATGCTATTATTCTGATTCATCCATTTCCCTAAAGACCCTTCACCAAAATAAATGCAGAGTTTATCCTGAATTTGTTGCTATCAAACTGCTTCTGCTTTTCTCCAAATCAGAGGAAACCATGGTAGCAGGTAAGTTTAGAAAGCAGGAAAAGTTTTGAGAACAAGTCGATTCATTTTAGGTCCCTAAGTCAGAGACCCCTATGGCAATCCCTACTGATTGGGTAATACAACATCCAGATCCAATTTCTTGCTCCTTTTGTCCTTCAGTCCTTTTCACTACAGAACATGGAATGATGGAGTATGCTTCTTCCCAGGCTCCTCTGCAAGTGGGGAGCACCATATGGCACAGATCTGTTCAATAAGATGTAGCAGAAGTCTACTGAGGTGAGGGCAGTCCTGAGAAAGCTTTTGGTTTCCTGGTTAAGAAAAGCAAATACAGCTGTCCTTACCCTCACCCCTTCCCCTCCATCTTTCTGCTTCAAAGGTGAGTTTAATATCTGATTCTGGAGCAGCCGTTTTGTGACTACAAGGCAACAAGCATACTGGAAAGCTTGCCTTCACATCATCAAGCTGCTGAGCCATCTCTAGCAGCTGCCTGCCTCCATGGCCCTTTGTTACATAAACTGCTATAACTGCATCTTCCCTCATATGCAGGAGAAAGCAGTCCCGCCAAACGTATTCCCATTGCTACACTAAGAAGTTTCTTTATCCCTTTCCCACTTTGAAAAAAGAGACTTTGTCGAAGAGTCTTTTTTTTCTGAAGAGTAAATGATATGTTTTCCATTTCAGCATGATGCCATAAAAGAATACATTTCTAGATTTTGTCCATTTATGAATTTAATAATAACACTACCTAACATTATGCTATATAATTACTAAAATTACATTTATTCTTTAAAAATACATTAAAGTTGTCAAATTATTAATTTTACTATATATCAGAAATATACTTAATAAAATTAATAGTGTGTTACTTATGTTTATTGATAACATTTTATTATGTTATTATATTATAAAATATATTGCCTCTTTTATTTTTCTTTCTCACTAGAATAAAGACAGTACCTAGAACAGTGTCTAGCACAAAAGTAGTCATATCATACATATTTGTTGAATAAATAAATAAACCTTACCCCCAAAGATGTTTATTTAAAATTAGCCTGTTTTAAGCTAAAAAAAAAAAAAAATCAGTAAGTGTGTTATTAAGGGGTCACTTTAAATAAGGGGTTCATATTGACATCCTACAGAGACAGTCTTTTAAATGCTGGTAATTGGTTTTACAAATAAATTACATTACTTTGTTATTTAAATTGCCCATAGGCAATTAGACTTCTCTTCTTAAAATGGGTATCTGGGAAAATAAGTCATTTTAGTAGACTTCTGTCTTGACCATGGTCCTTCCTAAACACCATGTCTGGGGCAGAGTCAAGCACAAGGAGTTCTCTTTAGCTTGAGGGACCAGGAGCAAGACGCTGACCCACACTTCTGCCAGTTAGTTTCCAAACCCCATTCAGAGATCCTTTTATGACTAGCATAATATTAAAATGTGTACCCTCTGTTTTTTTTCTATGCCACATAAATTGAATACACAAAATCTTTGTGAAAAAAAGTCAAATTCTCTCTGCTGAAAAACAACACGAAAGAGTATCTAGTATCATGTAGTCTTTCTTATGTCAAACAATTAATATTATTAACCTCCAGAGAAGTTTCCTCTGGAAAATGAGCTGACCTTTTGATATGAATTCTGACCCACCCCAGAGGTCATGCACAGAGGGAGGATCATGGCCCCTTCGCCAGAGAATAGTTCTTCATAGGCAAAGCGGGATCAGTGACTGGGCTCTGCCTGCTATAGCAGGATGCGTGTCAGCTACCATTCTTATCCCAGAACACCGCTGACCACTCTCCAGGAGCCTGAAGGCTTCGCACAGTGCATGCCAGAAAGCAGCATGCAGCATGGCAAGCTCTGAGCCACTCACCTGTCACTCAGAGGACAAGCCCCCATTGTAGTTTTCACTATGGAACTCTGCTCAGTGGACTAGAAGGCCAGGCTCCAGCAGCTCACCCCCAAGGCCGAAAGGTGCTCCTCAGAATGAAGTAGTGATAGGCATTGAAATTGGTATCTACTGCTAGAAAACATGACAAAACTTTGCAGTTCAAAATACCACCCATTTATTAGCCCACTGTCTTCATGGGTCAGAAATTCAGGCACAGCTTAGCTGGGTCCTCTACATTAGTGGCTCTTAGGAAACTGGAATTGAGGTGTCAGCCAGAGGTGGAGTGCTATCTGAAGGCTTCACCAGGAAAGGATCTGCTTGCAAGTTCACATGGTTGTTAGCAAGGTTTAGTACCTTCTGGATCACTGGACTGGGGGCCTCGGTCCCTCATTGTCTATCAGCTAGAAACTACCTTCAGTTCCTTCTCATGTAGGCCTTTCCATTGGGTGGGTCTAAAACAACAAGGGGGAGTTCCTCAAGCCAGACACCTCCTTTTTAGGATTCAATCTTTATCTTCCTTCCCCCCACACTTAGCTTCCCCAACACTAAAGTGTCTCTTCTCCACTCCAAGTGCTAAGAGGCAAGCACTCATCTCTCTACAGAACTGCTTCAATAGGTTTCTAAGGGTCTTTCTGGACCCATGGTATTCTAGTACAGGTTTAACAACCAACTCTCCAAGGTGTGGATAAGCCCTGATTGGTAGAATCTACTAATTTGCATGATATGAATACTCCCACCCCAGCTCATTTCAAGCTACTAAAGTGACATCAATGATGACAGTGTTGGGAAGAGATGCTCAGTAGCATAGAATTATATAGTGCTTCCACCAAACAGACCCAGTGGATGTAACTAACCTCAAAAGCATAGGTGATAATAAAATACAGTAAAATAATTAGGAAGTGATATACTTTTAAGTTTTATTGTCTTGGTTCTGTACCCACTCCAGCATGCCACCACCCTATTCCTAATTTCTGCACTCAAACTGTTCTTCAAAGCGCAGTAGATAGACATTTCAACACAAATTTGATTGTGTCAATGTTCCAACTCTCTTTTTTTTGTGTGTGTGTGGATTCTCATGATCTGACCATACCTAGACTCTGACCACAGGTCATCCTCTCACCATACCTGTGACCACATACATCTATGTAGTCATCCTTTGACTACTGCTATGGCCCAACTGCGTTTTAGGTCAAAATTAACCATGAATAATGACAATAACAGTAACAGATGCTTATTTTGTGCGAGCATGCACTATTATTTAATCTATGTAAATATATACACACACACACACACACACACACACACACACACACACACATACACACACACACTGTTAATGTCCCCATTTTATAGTTGAGGGAGATGAAGAATGTTTCAGTGACTTGTAAAAGTTGTAATGGAGCTGATCTAATAATAAAACCTAAATTCTTAGGACTAAGATAGTCTCATCAATTTAATACCCCCCACATGCTCCATGTTTTTGCCAACATTCTCCCATTGCATATGTTTTCTTTTTCCTTTTTACCACTGAGCCCAGTACCACACCACTCCACCCTTATGTATCAGCAGCTACTGCTACTCTAAGTACCTAGTTCAATGGCACTTTAAACTGGCAGTTAAGAGAAACTCAGAGACTCAAGAGAGTACAGCCAACACTGAGATTAAGTAACACTGGGATCAATGCTGATTTGGGACAATAAGGCTTTACCAGAAAAAAACAAAAAAAAAACTTCATTTTATCCAAGTTCCAAGGCATAAAGGAAATAACTAAGGTGTCCTAGAGTTCAAATAATCAATCAAAATACATGGGTCTGGTTAACTATCCCTTCTTAAACTACCAGTAAATGAGCTAGAATTTAAAAAAAAAAAGACAAAGACAGGAAGGGAGGGAAAGAAAAAGAGGACTTATAATATTATCCAAAGCTAAGACCTTAAGTTTTAGGTAGCTTATTGGAAGGGTCTATGTGGCATATAGAAGTCCAGAGAAGTCTAGAGTACTATTCCCCCAACCGGCTGCCCCCAAATCTTTCTTCATCCATTCTGATAGCAAATTTCAGTAAACATGGCTGGAATTAGAATGAAAAAAAGAAAAGGTGGGGTGGGGTGGGGTGGATCACTGGTTGGTGTAGCTCAGTGGATTGGCACTGAGTTTGTGAACCCAAAAGTTCCTGGTTCCATTCCCAGTCAGGGCATATAACCAGGTTGCAAGCCAGGTCTCCATCTAGGTTCTTAGCAGGAGGCAAGTAAAAGGCAACCATACATTGATGCTTCTTTCCCTTTATTTTTCCCTCTCTGCTCTTCTCTCTGAAAATAATGAATAAAAAATATTTTTTTTAAAAAAAAGGGGTCGGGGGTGTGGAGATTCTGTTGATCCTGCCAAGCAAGCTGGGAAGTTTATTCAATATATGTAAATTAGCTGGGTTGGGCCAGAGATAAAAAGATTCCTGAATGAGGTGACATGGAAATTTTAGATTTTTTTGGTAACTCTCTCTCTTCAGTCCATCAAGGAACACAGAACTGAAGAGTAAAGAAATGGTCTACTTTGTTTTGTTCAGTAGTGTCCTGTATAAGGTGAGATCATATGGTATTTGTCTTTCACTGACTGGCTTATTTCACTAAACATAATACTCTCAAGTTCCCTCCATGCTGTCACAAAAGGTAGGAGTTCCTTCTTCCTTTCTGCTATGTAGTATTCCATTGTATAAATGTACCAAAGTTTTTTTGATCCATTCATCCATTAATGAGTTACATAGGCTGTTTCCAGGACTTGGCTATTGTAAATAGTGCTGGTATGAACATAGGATTGCATAGGTTCTTTTGAATTGGTGTTTCAGGACTCTTTGGGTATAAGCCCAGCAGTGGAATAGCTGGATCAAAAGGTAGTTCCATTTTTAGGTTTTTGAGGAAATTCCATACTGTTTTCCAAAGTGGCTGTGCCAGTCTACATTCTCACCAACAATGCACTAGGGTTCCCTTTTTTCCATATCCTCCCCAGCACTTGTCGTTTCTTGATTTGTTAATGATAGCCATTCTGACAGGTATGAGATGATATCTTGTTGCAGTTTTAATTTGCATCTCTCTGATGGCTAGTGATGTTGAACATTCTTTCATATGCCTATGGGCCCTTTGTATGTACTCCTCAGAGAATTGTCTGTTCAGGTTATTTGCCCATTTTTAATTGGGTTGTCTGTCTTCCTGGTGTTGAGTACATTTCAAATTCTTAATAGTGACTGTTCTTAAGTGTCAGTAGAAGGGACTAATGAGTGAAATGGGGTGGGGAGGGGGACAGAGGGGAGCAAAAAGGGGATGGATGTAATACAACAACAATAAAATTTTTAAAAAAAGGCGCACTTTGAATCTGTAATATTATTTTGGAAGGAAGTAAAAGAGGTAGGAAGGGAGGGAAATGAGGAATGAAAAAAAAGACTTGAAGCAAGAGAAACAATGTAGTTGTGCATTATGGATATTGTGAGTATTTAATGTTTGTTTTATTCTTTGTATTTTTGAGTACCTTTTAAACTTCTTTAAATACAAGAAGGAGAGGAAGGAGGAGACAAGCCACCAAGTTGAAAAGGGAAAACTCCTATAATTAAAAAAAAAGTCAATCTGAGTTCCGATGTCTCCTCCATACATCAAATCCAAAAAGGTAATTTTGACAAAAACACAAAATATTCTAAAATTATACACCTAGCCAAGTTGTCATTCAAGTGTCAATGGAATGGAAACACATCCCCAGGCATACAGTGGCCCAAAACACATACCATATTCTTCCCCTTCTTGAAAAAATAACTGAATACCTGCTCTAATCAAAGGTGTTATAAATCTTATAAATCAAAATAAAGAGCTGAGAGCTGTGGTATAAAAAGATTAGCAGTAAATATTTAAACAGTCAAAGGCAAAAAATAATATGTGTACATGGATACAAAATCAACCATATCTATTTAGAAATTTTCTTTAAGGAGAAGATGTCAAAAATAAAAGGATAATAATCTAGTAACAGTAGTCTGGATCCCCAAAGTCAGTAAGAGGAATCAGGAGGATAGGAGGTGGTGAGGCATAGCAGAGAATAGAGAATACAGTAAAATAATGCTGAAGAAGCCATATTACATAGTATAGGAACATGGCAAAAGGAAACTTTGAATTCTTTGATCCTGAATGAAATCTAAATGAAGAAAGTTTTTGAACCCCAAAGAGGCATGCAATATGAAATTTCAAGCAGGACGTGAGTCATACAAATCACCAACAAAACAAAATATGCCTCATATAGCAAAATCCTGGTAAGTCTGATAATAATAATAACTTAAAAGCTGAAAGCACAAAGCATGATGATATAAACAAGGACAACCATTTAGTGTTTAAGGAAATAAAAATTAAAATAATGAGCTATTTTTAATGATCACATTGGTTAAATTTTAAGATTGTTAATATCAAATAAGGACAAGTGTGGGAGGAAAGGACAGTCAACAATTAGAACAGCCCCAGTAGAGACTAAATTGTCAGTGTATATCAAATTTTGAAATGAGCATATGTACCAAAGAAATTCTGTATAGTGACAATGATATATATGCACATTTTTACAGCAGCATTGTTCATGAGAGCAAAAATAAAATAGAAATAAACAAAATGCCCACTAATAGCATGACTGTAAATAAATTATGTTATAACCATTTAGTCAATTATTCCAGAACTAAAAAATGAAATGGGGTTCTGGCTGGTGGCTCAGTGGAATGGCATCAGCCTGCAAACCCAAAGGTCGCTGGTTTGATTCCCAGCCAGGGCACATAACCAGGTTGCAAGCCAGGCCTCCAGCCAAGTCTGTAGCTAGCGGCAAGTGAAAAGCAATGTTTCTCTGTTTCTCTCCCTTTCTTCCTCCCTCTCTGCCCTTCTCTCTGGAAATAATAAATAAAATCTTAAATTAAAAAAAAAATGAAACGGGCCTATATGATATGACATTAGCAATAAGTTGGGGGTGGGGGGACAATGTACAGAATAGTATGTACAATCTGCACCATTTTTTGTTTGAGACCTAACTCCAAATTAGTAGATGTAAATATATAAGAAATATTTGAAAGAATATGTAGAATATAAATAAGTAAAAAATGTCTAAGAGAATACATATGACACTTCTAATAGATACCTCTGGGAGAGAGTAGTATTTTCTTTCAGATTCTATATACTCTGCACAGTTTTTGCATTTTTATACAGCAAACGTATATCTCAAGAAGTTGTTTTTGTTTTGTTTTCTCATCAGGCCTTACTCAAATGTCAATTCTGTAATCTCGCTCTGATTTCCTTTGCCTTTTACTGAAAGATTCAAACACATGCTATACTTACCTCCACATTCACCTGTGTACTGTTATTTAGTAAATAATTGCACACTTATGATTTGTCCTATATTGACAGTGAGAGCCCTGTCTTATTCACCTCTGAATTTCCCACATCCAGCACAAAGGCACATAATGGGCTCTCCTTGTTTCAGCAAATGAATTAATTAATCAACCAATTAACCAAACAATATAGGAAACATTATTAAGCTTTCCAAATTCTGAGGGTAAGTTATCTATGCCATATCTAATTCCATAGCCTGTACTTTATAAAGATAAGCTCAGGTACTCTTCTTTTAAAAAGCAGTATAGTAGTTGAGAGCAAGGTTCAACTTTTGGATTCAAGTTTAAAATTCCCCATTACCCCCTGGTGACCCTGAGCAGGTTACTTACCTCTATGTAATTTAGTTTCCTCTTCTGCGAGATGGGACTAATAATAGCATACTTCACATAGCTGTTGTAAACATAAATGAGTTAATACATGTGTTGGCTATTATTGTTACCATTACGAACAACAACAAAAACAAAAACACTTCTAAATAACAGCAGGGAAGAGAATAAATATTTTTAAATAAAATCTTCAAGGCGTTGTCATTAAAAGACCCTATCCCATGGGGTACAAGAGGAGGAACACTCAGCACACATTAGCACTTCCAAATACTGAAGCAAGGGGGCAGCCACCCCTAAATGCTGGAGATGTTAGTTGATCTTCCCCACCTGCCCATCTCCCACCCTCTCTTTCATTCTCACTCTTCCCACCCCCACAATCTGAGCCTCTTGAGCCCCAGCTATTGTATATTTAACCCCTCCCAACCTGGAGTTGACCCTATTTCAAGTCACAGGAAAATTCAATAAGACCTTAGTTATTTCGGTGTGAAAATTAACACACATAAGCCTCATTTAAAGTGGAGTCTGGAGGCTCACCCACATGTCAGTTAATGCACACACTTAACCCTAACAGGAACACAGGTACCTTTCATCTCCAACAGGGAGGGAAAAAAAACTCCTCCTTGCCCAATTATAGCTCAGCCAATGGGAGGCTGCCAGAGATCAGCCAATGAAAAGTCACTAAACTTCAACTCTCAGTTTCCAACAATTGAGTCTCGTTTACAACTTCTTCTCCTCCCAAGTCCATAAAAAAGTGGTTTTTTGCCCTGGCTGGTGGCACAGTGGATAAGGCGCCAGGCTGCAAACCCTAAGGTCACTGGTTCAATTCCCCAGCCAGGGCACACAACCAGGTTGCAAGCCAGGTCTGTAGCTGGAGGCAGGTGAAAGGCAACCATACATTGATGCTTCTCTCCCTTTCTTCCTCCCTCCCTGCCCTTCTTTCTAAAAATAATAAATAAAACCTTTTTTTTTTTAGTGTTTTTCTGTGGAAATGCACCTAGTTTGTCTTTCACAGCATGTACGCAATTGCAATTCTTTGTTATTCCCAAAGAAACTCATCTTACTATTTGTTTAAGATCAACATCTGCAATCTTGAGCATTTCAAATCTTTTTTAAAGGTTTTTATTTATCCTTACCAAGGACATGCTTATTAATTTTAAAGAGAGGGGAAGGGAGGAAGAAAGAGAGATAGAGAAACAAGGATGGGTTGCCTCAGCTATGCAGTGACCAACCCATAACCTAGGCATGTGCCCTGACCAGAAACCCAACCAGTGATCTTTTGGTTAATGGGAGGAAGCCAGGCCAACTGAGCCACCCAGCCAAGGCAAAATTGTTAAATCTTGGGGGAAAAGTATAGGTTCTTCTCTATTATAAAAGATCCTTTTTCTGGACATGGACAACAGGTGGGATTGACTTTGGGGGGAATGGGTGGGTGGGGAGGGGGACAGACAGGAGCAAAATAGGGATGGATGTAATACAACAACAGTAAAAATTTTTAAAATAATAAATAAATAAAATTTAAAACTTTAAAAAGAAAAAAAATATATCCTTTTTCTAGGGAAGGTACAAATGTGTAGAGGGAACACTCAGTCAATCATGACACTGCACCAATTGAAATTTTCTTGAAAGCCAACTCTTAGAGAATGGGCTGGGGGGAGGGGGAGATTCAGAAAAGTGAGAGACATTGGGTCATTTTCACAAATAACTATAATAGAGGCAGAGAATTATCATGGAAACATCATGGTATGCCCACCTAATCCTATGCCTACCCCAAGTAGCTTCAGATTCTGTCTGTGTCATACCAATCCTCTTGCCCACCTACAGCCTACAGAAATTAATGGAATCTAAATGTGGTTCTACAGTAAAAACCTACTTTCTATCTTAGAATCTCCCAAAGATCCAAAAGCTAAATAACAATTCTTTGAACTTCTTATGAGTCTGAGGCAGGACAGCATCTTCAAAGGCCAGCGCAGAGAAGGTAGGCCAAAGGCAGAACTAAGCAAAGGGAAGGAGAAGGCTGAGCACTGACCCTGCAAAGTTGGAGAGCAGATGCTCATGGGACTATTGCCAGTGAGAGATCTTAAGTTGTCTCATTAGCAGAGTCTCCCTTCAGTCAGAAAAAAAAACTTCAATATTTGGGCAGGGGACTGGGGTCACTCCTGCAAACTGTGGGAAGCCCCATTTCTGCCCACATGTCTTAGGCCTGAGAAAGCTGTGGGTGGAATTCAGTTCCCTGATGCCCCTAAACATCTCCAACCTAAGAATATTGTTTTGAAAGCCTATTTCCTTGTTTCTCAGAGATGCTCCCTACAGATCTGAACTAATGGGGGTTTACCAACCTGCCACAAGTCACATATCTAAAGGGCAATAACTTAACTGTTTCCTTTAATTGGTTTTTGGTAAGATTTTGATCATAGAGCAAAATCCAAGGCCATAGTGCAGGTGCCACCAAATGGTCTTCTGGGAGACTTGAAAGAACCAGCCAGTCTCAAGAGCCTGCTGATAGGGACCTTAGGTCTAGGTCATAATTTCTGGTGATATAATGTGTACAACTGAATCTATATAATAAGGATCTTGTTTTACACATTCTAGGCAGACTCTGCTGATAGAGAAATATGGCCGGGCAACAGAAGAGGATGGGGAGCACAGACCCAGGGACCTTCAGGGAGTAAGTCTCAGCCCTGCATGAAGCTGGCAAACCATGCATGTGTGACCATGAAAACTTTGAATTAGCTGCCAGACAAGGTAAGTGCCCTAAAACCAAGATTCATTTTTAAATGCTTATTCCAAATATGTATTCATAGGTCAAGTCTCATCTTTCATTTCATTAATGCATTCATATTGCACCTGTTTTCCTCTCCCTTAGGTTCTTTACATATCCAAATGAAGAAATACTAATTCTCTTCAGGTTCCTCAGCTGTCTCTTAACTCTTGGCCTCTGACACTCCCTGTCCCTCCCTCAGATGCTCTGACTCCTGCTCTTTTAGTTCTTCTCAATCCCCAATGCAGGGTCTCATGCTCCCCATCATCACGCTCCTCCACATGTCTCCTTTTGTTTTGTTTGCCCCCAAAGATGCCAGGCTAGAAGTTATCTTTCTTTTATTTAAAATCCAAGCATAAGAGCCCTGGCTGGTGGCACAGTGGATAAAGCACCAGCCTGCAAACCCAAATGTTGCTGGTTCAATTCCCAGCCAGGGCACGTAACCAGGTTGCAAGCCAGGTCTCCAGCCAGCTCAGTGGCTGGAGGCAGATGAAAGGCCACCATACATTGATGTCTCTCTCCTTCTCTGCCTCTCCCTTCCCCTCTCTCTAAAAATAATAAAGTGAAATCTTTAAAAAAGGAAAAAATAAAATAAAATAAAATCCAAGCATAAGAAGCTGTACCAATTCAAAGCCTATCTGGTCCTGGTTCTTATAGAAAAGGTAGTAAAAAGAGTGTTAAACCCAAGTGTGGTTTTTCTCTCAAAATTCTTCAAACAATACTTTGTCATTGAACCAGACTTACTAATCAGGCTGGCTGGTTAAAAAAAAGAAAAAATATATATATATACCCCTTGTATTTAGCATAACAATGAAATCAGAAAAACAAGGGATCAGAGGAATTTGAGGACAGTCTTTACTTCTAGGAAGTTGCAGTTGGAAACCTACTAGGACTCAGCCCCACTGGAAGTGCTTCTCCACTACCCTGGTTTATCTCTAGATTATTAATAGAAATTATTCATTGTAAATTGTTTTATTGTTGTATAAATATATAAATGTACACAAAGTTTAAGTGTATACCTAATGAGTTTTTACAAAGGGGACACCCTGTATTCATTTTGTTAACTAGAACCCAGATGTTACTAGTATGCAGAAGCCTCCTGCATACCTCTTTCTAGTCATTAATTCAGTCAAATATAACTACAGTTTTTATTTCTATTACTATGGATGAGTTTGCCTGGTTTTGAGTTTTATATATTTAAATGGAATCATACCATACACACTCTTTTTGTCTAGATTCTCTTTCTTAGACACCATTTTATGAATATACAACTTATTTATCCACTCTGCTGTGGGTTATTTCTAATTTCAGCATTATGAATAATGCTGCTACAAATATTCTTGTGCATATTTTTGGCATACATACTTATGAATTTCTGTTGGGTTTATACCTAGAAGTGGAATTGATGCATCATATAATGCATGTACATTCAGCTTTAGAAGATATTGTCAAACAGTTTTCAATGTGATTTTACCAATTTATACTCCTACCAATACATGAGTTCATCTTTCATGTTCTCTACAACACTTAGTATTGTCAATTTGTAAGATTTTAAGTATTCTCATGGGTAGTTGGTAATAGCTCATTGTAATATTAATATGCATTTCCCTAATGGTTATTGATATTGAGCATCTTTTTGTATGCACATGGGTTGCTGAGATTTTTGGGGCGGGGGAGGGGGAGTGCTGGTTTCAGCTTTCTATTTATTTTTAATTGGATTTTCTCCTTTTTTCTCTCTTTTATTTATTTTTTATTTGAAAGGTAGAAGTGTTTACATGTATTTATTTATGTATTTATTTTAGAGAGAGATGAAGGGAGGGAGATGAAAAGGGAGTAAAACATCGATGTGTAAGAGATACATCAATTGGTTGCCTCTTGCACAACCCCAACTGGGTATCTGGCCCACAACCCAGGCCTGTGACCTGACTGGGAATCAAACCAGTGACCTTTCAGAGCACCCACCAGCCTTCAAACCACTGAGTCACACCAGCCAGGGCTGAATTTTCTTCTTTTCTTGTTGATTTTTAAGATTTTTTAAAATAAATTTTAGATGCTAATTCTGTGTCCAATATTAGTGATATAAATATCTTCCTCTGTTGCTTGTCATTTTACTCTCCTTAATGGTAAGAAAAGAGATTTTCTTTATTTTAATAAAGTCAGTTTTACAATTAGCTCTTTTTATGTCCTATTTAAGCAAGTTTTGCATATTCCAAGGTCTTGAATACATTCTTCAATGTTATTATCTAAAATACTTATTTCACATTAATATTTGTTTTAAACTGCTTGTCTGAATTCCTAATGTCTGAATCACCTGTGGGTCTGCTTCCTTTATCATTTTTCCTTATTACAGAAGAAAGGAGTTTTTTGTTTTGTTTTTCCTCTTTTTTTTTAACTTGGTTCTTTTTCCTATAATGCCTGGTAACCCTTTATTTATGTGTGAGATATTTTGCCTGTGTGTAATTCCACAGAAAGAATTTTATTTTATTTTATTTTTTTTCTGGAAGGCAGATGGGGAACTAAGAGATTATCCTGATCCAGGTTAGGTGAGTCTATTTCTGGTTTTCCCTTTTCTGAAGTGCGGCCCTTTAGGAGTCTCAACTGAAAGCCTCTGATATTTACCAGAACCCCTTTTCCTGAACTCAATTTCAGTCTCCAAAGCACTGTGAGACTACTCTCTTTGCTTTTCAGTTTCTTGTAGTGTTCCGCTTAGTTTATCGGCATCTCATCCAAAGCACGTCCTTCTTAGGATGCAACAAATGACTCAAAACAAAATTGCAGGCAGAATAGTGGGCTCAATAGCCTATTGCACTCTTTTCTCTAGGATTTTGCTCTTCAAGTTCTGGCTGCCTTAGGAACCTTGAACTTTAATATTTGATTCCCAATCCAATGAGTACCCCTACAACAAGTTTCCAGACTCTATGCCCTGCCCTACAATTAGCAAATGCCCACAGCGGAATTAGCTGATAGTAAATGTAGAGCTCACTTCAATGCATTTTTCTTCTTTTTGAAATTTCGATCTGTCAAATCTTGACTTCCTTGATTCCCGATCATTGCTTCAAACATCTGCTTTTTGAGTTGCTCTTAGCAGGAAAGTTAGCCTGATACTAGCTACTTAATTTTAATCAAAAGCAGGAGTGGTAATTACTTTTTTAATAGGCTACAAGCAATACAAAGTTGAGAACTAATTTGATTCATTAAATTATTTGGTTAATTAGACTAATAACCACCTTGAATTTCTACAACACCATTCTTTCAAGCATTTCAAAGCACTTCTACACATTAACAACAGACCACTACTAGTTGTCTTCAGCTCTAATTTGTAAATCTAAAATTGGAGAAATAGAATAAGAGAACAGGTTCCCAAATACATAGGTATCCAGAGAAATTAGAGAGAAACAGGCACTAAACATGCTGATTGACAAAATCATTAACGTGGTATGAAATTCAAGGAAATAGACTCTCCATAAGTAAGCAACCTGGTTAACTGCCCTGGGTGGGAATCGAACCAATGACCTTTGGGTTTGCAGGCCAGTGCCTTATCCACTGTGCCATCAGCCAGGGCCCAAATTACATTTTTAACAACATAATTACAGTAAAATAATTTTTCTATAAGATTTACACAACAACAAACTCCACAGTTTAATTCAGAATTGGGTTTCTCATGTAAATGCAACCATAACAATATCACAAACCATGGTTTGCTTATCCTTTCAGGTTTAGTACAGCAGTAGCCCTTAAAGTGCTATTTTGTTCTATAAAATTGGAGTTATTTTCATACTTTCTCTCCAGAATTGGCATTAAACCTGGATTTCTTACAAATTCTTCCCAGAGAAGCATATTTAGCTTATAAAAGAAATCCAAAGATTTAAAAGAAAAACTGAGTGGGAAGAAAAGTTACTAAATAAGCAAGAGCCTATAGCCCTAAATTCTAAATCAAGGCAAATAGTTACGAATGAAACACAAAGCACCCAATAGATTCCCACTAAATATTTGATGATATTGATTTCTTACATCTTACAATGAGGTTTTAGTGAGGCTTTGATAATAATTGGGTAACTCATATTAATACCTGGACATAAAAGAATTGGGAATAATCTATAATGCCTTTCTAAAATTCCAAGTAACAAGCACCACAAGCTAGGTGAGAATAGGCTGCCCTGAGATCCAGTCCGCATGGCAATGTAAGCAGACATGGCTCACCACTTCACACAACCATATCAAAATCACAACTAAAACATAGAACAACCATTAGCCAAAACTGTCAGAAATCTAGTTGAATGGAAGTCTGACAACTATGGAATTAAAGAAATCACATCCATTGAGACAGGTAGGAGGTATGAGAGGTCTCTTATCCACCTGTGGTGGATAAAAATTCAGGAGGGCTATCTCGGAACCAAGGAGCCCCAATCCCATACCAGGCCCCACAGCCCAGGATTCCAGTGCCAGGAAGGTAAGTCCCCAAAACTTTAGGCTGCAAAATCCAAGGAGGATTCACTCAGTGGAAGAAATTACTGGAGCCCAAGCAGTTCCCCTCAAAGAACCCACAGATGGACTCACCTCTTCAGACTAGCTCCCTCTGAGCTCCAGCACTGGGGTAGCAGCTTGAAAGGCACTAGTGTTATACAGGGAGAAACTGAAGTGTCTGACATCAAGGCCAGCAGAGGCCATTGTCTCTTGTAAACCATCTCCCCACAGAGCAGGCAAGCTGGTGACAAGTCTGAGACTCCATCAACCTGGCTAACACTGTTTGACCTGCCTCAAGGATCTCCAGAGACTCTGTTCCACCCAATTTACTGGCCCATCCAGGCTGTTTTTTTATATAAATGGCTGGTCCTGGCTAATGCTTCACAGCTTCCTAAATCCTCTCAAAAAAGCAACAGCTGGCCTCAGTGATATTCTGGTTTGGCATTAGCAACAGACAGCTTAGATTCACAGCTTGGCTTCACCTGGGAATCTCCAAGCCCAGCACAAGTAGCAGCATCTCAGGTTGCTTTATAGCTCAGGCTCCGTGGCCCCAGGCAAAACACAGGTGAGGTCTGACTTTGACCTGCACCACCCAGGAAACCCTGGGGCCAGTGCTTTTAGTGGACAGCTATAGACTACATCAGAGTACCACTATCCTGCCCCTACATAGCTGATCCTCCCTGGAGGGTGGAGGTTGGTGGCCAGTGGTCAGAGCCAGTCCTTGCAGCTAATTGATCTGGGTAAATCCTTCCCATTGATCAGTTAACAGCAATCAAGGCTCAAGTACAAGAGGAAAGATAAGGGTGTAGTCAGCCCACATGAAGGGTGCACCTTGAGTACCCAGCCTGGATAATAGGGGTGACTGTACTACTGAAACCTATAGGACCCCTACCAAGTCACAGAAACAGAGTCAAACAGCTCTATCTAATACACAGAAACAAACACACAAAGAATGCCAAATAGCGGGTGGAGGAGGGGTATAGCCCAAATGAAAGAACGGAAAAAAAAACCCAAAAAATAACTAAATGAAATAGAGGTAGCCAACCTATTAGATGTAGAGTTCAAATCACTAGTGATCAGGGTGCTCAAAGAAATGATTAAGTGCAACCACAAAGTAAAGGAAGAATGAAGGTTATACAAAGTAAAAAAAGAAGAAGAAGAAGAAAAGAACATACAGGGAGCCAACATTAATGGGAAGGAAGGCAGGATTCAAATCAATGATTTGGAACAAAAGGAAGAAATAAACATTCACCTGGAACAGAAAGAAGAAACAAGAATTGAAAACAATTAGGAGAGGATTAGGAACCTCTAGGACAATTTTAAACATACCAATATCTGAATCACAGGTTTTCAGGAGAAGAAGACAAGCAAGAAATTGAAAACTTAATTTAAAAAAGTAATGAAAGGAAACTTCCGTGATTTGGCAAAGGAAATAGACATACAAGTCCCGGAAGCACAGAGAGTCTCAAACAAGTTGGACACAAAGAGGACCACACCAAGACACATCATAATTAAAATATCAAGGGTTAAAGAGAGGATCTTAAAAACAGAAAAAGAAAAGATACCTACGAAGGAGTTCCCATAAGACTGTCAGCTGATTTCTCAAAAGAAACTTTGCAGGCAAGAAGGGACTGGCCAACCATACATTGATGTCTCTCTCCCCACCCCTCTCTCTAAAAATAATGATTAAAATCTTTAAAAAAAAAAAAAAAAAGTGTTTAAGCCCTGGCTGCTGGCACAGTGGATAAGGCACCGGCCTGCAAACCCAAAGGTCACTGGTTCAATTCCCCAGCCAGGGCACATAACCAGGTTGCAAGCCAGGTCTCCAGCCAGATCCATGGCTGGAGACAGGTGGAAGGCAACCATACATTGATGTTTCTCTCCCTCTCTGCTTCTCTCCCTTCTCCTCTCTCTGAAAATAATAAATAAAACCTTTTTTAAGCGTTTAAATTTAAAAAAGAAAAAGGGACTGGCAAGAAGTATTTAAAGTGATGAAAAGAAAGGCCCTACAGCCAAGATTACCCTATCCAGCAAAGCTATTATTTAGAATGGAAGGGCAGATAAAGTGCTTCCCAAACAAGGTAAAGCTAAAGGAATTTATCATCACCAAGCCATTATTATATGAAATGTTAAAGGAATTATTTAAGAAAAAGACCAAAACTATGAACATTAAAATGATAACAAACTCAAACTATCAACAATTGAACCTAAAAAAATAAAAACAAAAACAAACTAAGCAAACCACCAGAACAGGAGAAAAATCATAGGTATGGAGATCAGTTAGAAGGTTACCAGTGGAGAGGGAGAAGGGAGAGAATGGGTGAAAAGACACAGGAATTAAGAAGCATAATTGGTAGGAACAAAACAGACAGGGGGATGTTAAGAATAGTATAGGAAAGGGTAAAGCCAAAGAACTTACATGCACTCATGGACATGAATTAAGAGGGGAGAGATTGTTGGAGGAAAAGTGGGGTACTGGGCTGAGAGGGCCAAAGGGGAAGAAAATTTGGGCAACTATAACAGCATAATCAATAAAATATATTTTTTTAAAAATAGGCTGACCTCACAAGGCCCTTTACAACCCTATGAATTGAAAATTAATAATAAATGGAGGCTGGTATTTTTAAAGCCAATTTCTGTCAAGAATTAAAAGTATCTTACAGAGACTGGCTGGACTTCTTACCTTTTTTTGAAATACTAGGAAAAAATATAGCTATGTCCATTTTAAAAATCAGCAAGCACAGAGAAGTCAAATATTTCAACAAAAATGTCATAACATGCCTACCTCTGCTAAGTAAAGTGTCACTATGTCCCCACTACCAATCTAATGAGTTATTGATTAGTATTGACTTTCCACTTACTCCTAACAGTTTATTCATAGACCAAATCCTAACTACTAGACTTTCTAATATAGTGGTACCATTCTTATGTTTGCAAATTGACCACATCCAGTGTAATCCTTCTAATGTATAAGTTACCTGTTGTGCCCCATTTAAGAATAAGCAATAAAGCAAAATTATATAAAATTATGTAAGTAAGGAATAAGGAGAGAATCAGACACTCGTTTCCTTCTGGCATTTCCCCTCCCTGAAAATGTTCCCACCTTCTTGAATGTTTCTTGTAGGTTATTATCACCTTCAAGATTAAGTCAAAAGAGAGAAAAAGTAAATAGGGCATTTAGAACAACAGTAAGATGGCGGGCGCGGGCCGGGGAGTAGTTTAAACCCTAAACAACCTCACACTTCATGAAGATTAAAAAATCCAATGGAGCCCTGGCTGGTGACACAGTGGATAAGGCACCAGTCTGCAAATCCAAAGGTCACTGGTTCAATTCCCAGTCAGGGCACATAACCAGGCTGCAATCCAGATCTCCAGCCACCTCCATAACTGGAGGCAGATGAAAGGCAACCATACATTGATGTCTCTCTCCCTCTCTGCCTCTCTCTTTCTCCCCCTTCCGCTTTCTCTTAAAAATAATAAATAAAATCTTTTTTAAAAAATCCAATGGAGAAGTTTTGGAAATTACATGACTATCATGAGTTTATGCAATAAGTAAATGAAATATTTACCATTTCTTCACTCCATATTTTAATTGTCCACTCTCCACAATGAGAGGATACATGGAAGATGTTTTAAACTAATCCTGACTTTTTAGATAAAGACAGATAAGTCTCTAAATGTAGTAACACTATTTTCACCTTTGGTTAACAGTAGGCAATGTATTGCTAATGGGCTGTATACTTCCTTTGCAACCTTGAATTCATCTCACCAGCCTTGAAGGAACAGGGAAATTGTGTCGTAGCAACCACACTGCCAGAAGGAGCAGCTCAAATGTTTCCCAATATCCAGTCAATGCCTGGCAAGCGTCTAGTGGTCAAAAGAGTTAAGTGTGCCCACTAGGACTACATGTGAAAAATGGAGATGGTGAACACACGCGCTTTTGGAATGTTGCTTGTTTTATTTTGTTTAGCTGATGTGAGGGAACTGACACTTCTTCCTGTTTGTGTAGCCTTTTCCTATGCGTAGGTGAGCAGAAGCCACAGCAGCAACTGCCCTCCCAGGGAGGCAGGGCCCAGCAGGGAAGGCAAGGGCAAGGCTAGCTACCCAGGCTCCCTCCTTAGGCTGCCCAGTCCCTCTGCAGTTTCTGGCCCCCTTCTCTAGCACCCTGCTGAGAGTACGACTTCCAAGTACTTCTCACTCCTTTTGTGTTCACCTTCCAAAAAGGACTTTGCTCTAGATTAAACTGCTCACCTCCCTCTACCATTTCTTAGGTTGCATTCAGAATCAGCAAATCCAAGAAATATATTCACAGATGTTCCCTTGTTTATTTGTTGACTCTGTGTAATTTGTTTGCCCTAATTTGTTTTTGTGTACCTTGAGACATCCCTTTTTAATTTCCCTTTCTCTGTTTACCCCTCTTTGTGGAGCAGCGGTCTGTTAAACTGTGAGAGGCACACGCCAAATTAAAAAAAAAAAAAAGCACTGCAGATTGTTTTAAGCATGGGCTGCCCCTTTGGGCCTGAAGGCCTTGCTTGAAGCCTGCACCTGCTCCTCCTCCTGAGACACAGGGCTCCTGATCTTTATCCCTTGCCTTTAAGCTGCCTGATTCCTATTATCCAAAGTCAAACAGCGTTCTCTACATTCACGCCTCCAGCACTTGGCATGAAATTAATAAGCCTGGCTGATATATTTCCCTGGAAGCCTGCCACTCTTTAACAGTGGTGTTAGATTAAAAATTTTGGCATGGTTAATGAACAGGGAAGAGCTGAAGCCAAAAGTTTCTTGCAGCAATGCAAAGACTTGGGGGTTATGAAAAGAATACCAACTTTCCTCATATTTTCTAAATGCCATCCTAATTACAGGGTTAGATAACAAATACAACTAGACAGTCAGCACTAGAAGAAAGAGTGTATTCTCAGGCTCTGCTCGTATTTTGATTTTATCATCTATCCTTTCAATCATATGGCCTTCTAATTGACTGGGTTATCTAAAATTGTAATAATAGCTATTTGTGTTCTAAACAGGCCTCCCTCATCCCAGGTCACTGTTTTTCTCATTAAAGGAGCACTGTGTATGGATTTCAGCCACAAACTGATCCTCCTAAGTGAACCTCAATCCAGTGAAAGGAGATTATTTGGAGTTAATCAAAGACCAGTGTCTCATTGCTGGGTTTCCAGTACTCATTGTTTATGTCTACAGCCACACTTTTTAAGTTGTAAAAATACCTCCTCTCCACCATAGGAGAGATAGTTGTTACTTGGATCTATCCCTTTGTTCCTCTCCTTCTTTTCAAGGCAGCACCCAGTTATTGTGAATTATCCCCACCTAAAAGATGCAGAATCTACTGGGTACTCATGACTGGTCCTACTGAATTAGGGTTTCACAAAAGGTTTGACAAAGGCTTGGCAAATCTCAGGCAGAATCCTGTCTCCCACACAGAACTATCCCAGCACAGAAAGAAATCACAAACCTGGATACATGAATATGTTGTTCCCTTGGTTACTCATCTCCACTTCTTTTTTTTTTTTTTTCAAATTTTATTGTTGTTGTATTACATCCATCCCTTTTTTGCTCCCCTCTGTCCCCCTCCCCACCCACCCTTTCCCCCCAAAGTCAATCCCACCTGTTGTCCATGTCCATGGTTCCTTTATACTAGGTTCTTGTCTAAGCTGCTCCCCTTCTTTGCCTCTGCCTCCCCCCTCCCCCCAACCCCTTTCCC